>PVKP010030866.1:0-27511 GCA_004027715.1 Plecturocebus donacophilus
TGTAGGAGGAGAGGCATTCTGATTTCGGGTGTTCTCAGCCTTTTTGCACTGGTTTCTTCCCATTTTTGTGGATTTATCCACCTGTCGTCTTTGTAATTGCTGACTTTCAGATTGGGTCTCTGAGTGGATGTCCGGCTTGTTGGTGATGAAGTTTTTTCTGTTTCTTAGTTTTCCTTCGGGGGGCGCCCCTTCCCTACAGAGCTGGGTCTTCCCGGGTTCAGCTGTGCTTGTTCTCAGCCTCAGCGCTTCCAATTGCTGTTCTCCTTGTGGGGATGGGACCAGCTGAACCCGACTAAAAGGGCATCCAGTCCCGAACACTCCGCACCGAGAAGCGCCGCGCCGGCCAAAAGAGTCACGCTGGTGACCCGTGTGGCTCCTTCGCTGGGAATCTCCCAGTCTGTGGGCATCAAAAATTCATGTGCAATTGCGGCGTCCACTTGCTCTCTGTGCTTTCACTGGGAGCTACGATCTTGAGCTGCTGCTACGTGGCCATCTTGGAACTCTCTCCGCCCGGTGATGAAGTTTTTCTGTTTCTTAGTTTTCCTTTGGCGGGTGCCCCTTCCCCACAGAGCTGGACCTTTCCGGGTTCGCTGTGCTTGCTGTGAAACTCTCAGTTGTCAGCGCTTCCAATTGCTGTTTTCCTTGTGAGGATGGGACCAGCCGAGCCCGTCCGTCCCGTATACTCCGCACCGGGAAGCGCCGGTAAAACAGCCGGCAGAACAGCTGCGCCGGCCAAAAGAGTCGCGCTGGCGACCCGTGTGGCTCTTCTGCTGGGAATCTCCTAGTCTGTGGGCAACAAAAATTCGTTGGAAAGTGTGGCGTCCACTCGTTCTCTGAGCTTTCACTGGGAGCTACATTCCTGAGCTGTTGCTAATCGGCCATCTTGGATCTCTCCCCCCAAGGGATCATTTTAATTAAGTAGATGTAAGGAAACACAGGGGAAGGTTGCAGCTGGATATTTGGGAACTGACAATGCAGCTCTTTCCATCATTTCCTTTGGTACAAAAAGTTTGAAGACTGCTGGGAGAAAATCAGCAAATTTTCCCAAAGACTAAGCTTCTGGGAAGGCAGTTACTGAGACCCTGACCACTTTTTTAGGAAGGTTAATGTTACTATATCATCTCTGGACTGAAGTGGCCTGGACTTGGCATGGCAGCAAAAGACAGGAGAAATTCACCATGGAGAGGGGAGCCTGGACTGCTTACCTGGGCTTAACATTACTGGCTGCAACGACAAGTTTCTAGCTTAGTTCCTACAAATTTTACTCTAGCATCTCAGGTGTGTCCTAGGGAAAAAGTCCTTTGTGTTTTTAACTTTGGACCACAAATTGTCAGAGCATTTAAATTTTAATAGCTCCATCTTGTGAAAGGTCTTGATATAGCAGGTATTCTGTGTCTCAACACTGACACCTTGTGGGGCAGAGGTAGCAGAGGCTGGTGTCTGTGTGGACTGGAGAGTTTTCAATCTTAAAGTCAGTTATAAGCAGGATTGATCCTTTGGACTCTGTTCCCGAACTTAACATGAGAGAATAAAAACACAGAGAAAACATCATGTACTGTGTACACCTAGTCAATTTGAATGTTACACACACACACACACACACACACACACCCCAACGGCACATGACAAAATGGCAATGCAAGATATATGACAAAAGGATGATTTTCTTAAATAAAGAGTATTTATTAGTCAATAAGATAATGATGAGTAATCCGAAAGGAAAAGGTCCCAAATAAGCAGCTAACAGAAATATTGATAAAACTTAAAAAAGAGTTTTGATTTCACTCATAATCCATTCATTAAACATAAAGATTAAAAGTACAAAGATATACTACTTTTCAACTAACAGGTTAATACATATTAAAAAGTAGGATAGAATTTAGTATTAGTGAGGGTATGAGAAAACTATCAAAAATTGTTAGTAGAAATAAAAAATTGTGCAAAAATTTGCAAGGTAATCTACTATAACAGATATCCAAATTTAAAATGCACATACTCTATAATCCAGTAATGCCATCATTAAGAATTTAGGAATGTTTTCTAACGATTTTTTGTTTGTATACTGTATCAATTAGGATGCAGTCATTTGTAAAGAACAAAACAAAAAACCCCAATTCAAACATGTTTAAACAATGGAGGGGATTTATTAGGTAATGGACTGAGATCCCAGAAATAAAATGGACTTCACCTGGGGTTTGATTCAGCGTCTCAGAGATACTATCATCCACCCAGTTTCTTTCTAACTCTGTTTTCTGACTTCTGGCACATCAGGTTAATTCCCTGTCAAGGCCACAGGATGGCTGACAACAACTCCCAAGGTATAGTGGACAAATGCTTTCTTTATGGCCACAAGGCACCTTTGAAAACCTTTCCTATGGAGAGTTCTCCATCTTATAAGTCCTTATTTCCTCAACGTGCAATTCTGTTTTCCCAGTCTCCCTTGCAGCTCTGTGAAATCTGGTGACATGAAGACATAAGCACCATGCAGAAACCCTCCTGGCAAGAGTGGCAGTATCATCTCCAGAAGCAGCAGCTGCGGGTTCAGGTCAAAGTCCCTAGGGCCCAGCACCTTTGCCAGTGGGGTATTTGTGCTCAGTGGGGGCAACAATGGTATTTTCTCTGGAGCAGTTTTGCAATAGGACATATTATTTCGTGGCCCTCTCTGGGAAAGCTGGATTCTTTGGCATTCCCATAGAGTCTGTGAACTCCCTGATATCCTCCAATCAATTTGCTTTCTGCTTAAACTATTTACAGTTGATTCCTATTGTGTGCAAGAACCCTAATACACAAAGATACGTTTTTTTTTCAGCCACATCTAGGGAGAGAGGTCACTTTCAGAAATTCTCTCAAAAGAGCAAAGAAGCTTCCTTCTCTGTTATCTCTGGGAAACTTCTTTTTATATCTCTATAGTCAAAATTGGGTCATTTTTTTTTTTCTGTACTAATGGGGCTAGAGGACAGGATTACGATAATGATCTAAGGCCTGAGCCACATTCTTATCCCTTAAGGCTTAAGACAAAGAACAAAGAAGGAGAGGTGAGGACACCCAGGTGAGATCAGGATACTAACTCAGAGAGGGGTGAATGGGTGAAAGTATATGGGAGGTAGAAGAACCACAACACCTACTAGACAGAGCAACTTATATCAAAGCCCTTGACCTTCCAAGCTCGCTTCTCACATGTGTGGAGAAGTCTGCATAAACCGTGGTATCATGTCGCTGTTGGTTACCGCTGGAACATCTAGACAGAGTCCCCAGGATAGGATTCAGCTTCCTTTTCATGGGGCCAGTCACATTCTTTGCTGTCTTGTTCCTTCATTCTGCCCTTAATGAGGGATGGGTCAACAAAGAAAATGGCAATGACTTTCTCTTTAGTTTAATGGAAAATTCCTCCAGAAGTTCAATCCTCATTGGTGTAGTCCACTTCCTTATTTTTCTCCCCTATTCTTAGGCACCAACATGTCTGCAACAATGCTTCCTTCTTCTCACCTCTCAAAGCAAGTCTTCATTCTTCGGAACAACCCATCCCTTGCAAATACATCAGACTATACTCCTAGCAGTATATTTCTCAAAATTTGAAGGCTATTCTCAGCAACATGCTTTTCAAGTGAATTTTACCCTTAGTACTAGTGACATTTGGGGCTGGATAATATTTTTGTTATGAGAGACTATCCTGTATATTGTAGAATGTTTAGAAGCATCCCTAGCTTCTATCCACTAAAGGCTAGTAGCATCCTCTCCCGCCAAGTTGTGACAACCAAAACGTCCACTGGAGAGCAGAATTACCCATTTGATAACAACTAAGCTAGACTAATACTCTGGGGTAGAGTGTGCTCAGTAAGGACAGATGAATTCTCTCATATTCCATGTTAGAGTGGGGAACGTGGGGAACTTTGACTATCCAGGTTTCAAAAGTACAGGACAGATAACTCACTTCTCTTGTGAGTTATCAATGAACTTCTTTGTTCTCTTGATTGTGCTTCAGGGAACTGTTGAATTGACATCTCCCGAAGACAAATATTAATTTTCATAGAGAGTACAGCCTAACCACAAGGTAGAAGACATATATACTTTCCTATCTGTCCTATAATTTTACAAGGCCATATCTCCTTTTTTTTTTGAGACCCAGTCTTGCCCAGACAGTAGCGCAGTGGCATAATCTCGGCTCACTGCAACCTCTGCCTCCTGGGTTCAAGCGATTCTCCCGCCCCAGCCTCCTGAGTAGCTGGTATTACAGGCACCTGCCACCATGCTCGGCTAATTTTTTTCTATTTTTAGTAGAGATGGGGTTTCACCATGTTGGCCAGGCTGGTTTCAAACTCCTGACCTCAAGTGATCCGCCTGCCTCAGCCTCCCAAAGTGCTGGATTATAGGCATGAGCCACCGTGCCTGGCCGTGGCCACATCTCTTCTAATGAGGTATGACAAATTATTGTTCAGTGCAGACTTAATCCACCTATCTTCTTTGGATCATCCCTGAGTAATATTTTTAAAAATTCCCTTAGCTACTCATAGAGTTGGCCAAAGATGAGAAATTACTACTTGGAAATATAATCCTGTAGTTTTTTTTATGATGGTGATTGCTGTGTTATTTGGTACACAGATATTTTGGGTTATCCGACACAAAAATTTCATATTTCAAACTTTTATCTGTACTGTGCCCTTTAGCTACATTTTTTTTTTCTGGATAATTTTAGCCTTTAGCATGATGTTCTTAATTACATTTAAGCCATTTTGGTCCAAATTGTCTGATATCAAAAGAACGAGCCTGCATTCTTACTGTTTCCATTTGTCTGGTGTTTTAGTGAGTCCAGGCTGTTAGAGACTGGGTGGCTTCTATAACATGTATTTCTTACAGTTATGGAGGATGTGAAGTCTAAGAGCAGGGTACCAACATGATGGGGTTTTGGTGAGGGCCCTCTTACTGCTTTGCAGACAGACACCTTGTTACTTTATCTTCATGCGGCAGAGTGACACAGTAAGCAAGCTGTGTTGTGTCTCTTCTTATAAGGACACTAATCCTATTAATGTGGGCTCTGCGCTCATGACCTAATTACCTTCCAAAGGTCCCACCTCCAAATACCATCACATTTGGAACTGAGCTTCAAGAAATGAATGTTGAGGGTACACATTCAGTTCACAGCGCTTGGTATGTCTGTCTATTCCTTTCTATTTAGCCTGTCTGAATCATTTTGTTTTAGGTATATTGCTTGTATCTACCATAATGATAGTTCACTTCTGTTGTATAACAAACCATACCAAAAATTAGTGGCTTAAAAACCAGTCATTTATTTAGCTTATAATTCTGTATATTGGCTTAATATTTCTGGTCTAGGTTGGCTCAGCTGATCTCTGAGGCGCCTGCTTATGTGTCTGAGGTCATCTAGGGTGTTGACTGGTGGTTGGATGATCTAAGATAGACTTTTTCCTGTCTGACAACTGTTGGCTAGGGCTAGGAGAGTGACTCAACCACATCTCTCATAATCCAGCAGGCAGGATGGCACATATGGAGGTCACAGGGCTGTAAGTGCAGTAAGAGAGGACAAACCCTGATGACTGAAGTGTCTGCTTGCATCACAACTGCTAATGCCCCATTGGCCAAAGCAGCTCACATGAACGACCCAGACTTAAAGGTGGAGAAAAGGAGTTCACCGCCTGATAGGAAGATCTGCAATGTCACATTGCAAAATCATGATAAATGGAGGGAAAAATTTATGGCCAATTTTATAATCTATCACATTGGGTTTTCTTTTGTGAGTCATTTTAAAAGTCTTTTTCTTTCAATGATTGATTTAAACCCAAATACATGTATTATATGATGTTATATTTGATTTCAATTTTGTCACATTATATACTCTTCATTAAATGTATTCTTATTTTTACTGTATGTCCATGTGCTTACTTTCAGGCTATCTTCTCAATGTGGACTTGAAACACACTATTTTGAAACTCAAAGCTGCCTTCAGCAGGGTTCTGTTTATCCGAAGAGGCAACTATTTCCATTGGTTCAATCATTGGGATTAATGATGGGCCCAGAACTAGGAATTTTCAAGAAGGAAAATCCATTGACTTAATATTCCCAGAATATACTTGTTATGCTGATAATACACAATAAGAACATATGGCATTTCATTACATACATGAAAAACTAACATCATCATAAGCAAGTTTAGAAGCAGTGAAACATACTCTTGGAAGGCATTATTAATGCTCCCTAATATCTGATTCTTCCTTTCCAGTCCCATTGCAATTTGGTGGAGCCATGTGAAAGGTTCTAGATAGTGAAATGCAAGTGGAAGTGGGAGGGCTGAGGTAGTGATGAGCCACTGTGTGATGCTATAGATTCCCTCTTCCGTAATGAAAGTGGAATCTCATGTTGGGATGGCAGAGCTATAAGATCAAAGTAGTCTAGATTGCTCAGACACTGGTTGGAGGACAACTCTAAGCCTGTTACATATTAGACTTTGTGTGAGCAAATAACACATATTTATTAAGACACTGAGATTCTTAAATTGTTTATTGTCAGAGCATGAGCTAGCCAATCTTGACAAATATACCATCATTCTTTGGTCACTGGTCTATTGCCTAATTAGTTGGGGAGCTTGTTGTTGGGAAAAGTATGTTATTTTGAAAGTCAAGTATATAAATATTTTATATATATATATATATATATATATATATATATATTTAACAAGAGGTGAAACTTATTTAACAATATTTATTGAGTGTCTGCTTTACCAAGTGCTAGAGACATATTAGTATAAAAAACACAATTTTTGCCTTCATGGAGCTTACATTCTACTGGGGAAGTCAGATAAAAATTAAATCAACAAACAAAATACTTCTAAGTTAGGATAAGTGTCAGGAAGGAAATAATGGCTGAGCTAGAGGTTAACAAGGGAGGGAATCTACTTTACATAGTATGATAATGAGGAGAGGAGACCTTTCAACTGACATAAAAAGAAAGGGAGAAAACATTCTAGATCAAATGAGACAAGAAAGATCTTGGTGAGTTTGAGAAACTAAAAAGACCAATGTGACTCAGCAGTAACAAATGAGGAACCAAGAGGCAAAATATGAAGCTGCAGAGAAAGATCATCATGTTGTAGTAGGGAGTCTGGTTTTCATTCTAAGCCATCAGATAGTATCACCTTTATCTTCCTTTGATCAACACCACAAAATTAACCACGTTTGTTAACTTCCTTCCCCCTTCCCACCTGCCATCTGCCTCAACAAATGTCATGTCCCTCATCTTTCTGATGGTTAATCCCTCTGTTTGTATCTTCCTTCCTCTAGTTACCCTTTCTCCTCCTCTTTTCATATATTTTGCTTCTTCATTATCTTCCCAATGGGTCAGTCTTGTCAATCAACCTACAAGACACTACCCATCCCTGACCATCTTCCATGAGTTATCGATTGGTAATGATTCTACCAATTACTCAGATATTCAGTCCCCAAAACCAGGATCTATCCTTGATCACTCCCTTTACTTTTCTATGCAGTTCATTGGTAAATTCTTCAATTTTAAACTCAAAGATATTATCAGTTTGGTTCACCATTGCTAATGTTAGCTTTCATGATCTTTTCCCTTGATTTCTGAAATGGTCTCATGATTTGCCTCCTTGCTTCGATTCTTTCCTTTCTCTAATGCTTTCTTTCTGCATCAGCCAAGGGTGGCTACTTATTTTAATCTAGAATAGCTTAATTAAAATAAACAAAATTTTTTATGAATTGTGGTAAAATAGGCTGGTGCAGCAGCTCACGCCTGTAATCCCAGCACTTTGGGAGGCGGAAGTGGGTGGATCACTTGAGGCCAGGAGTTTGAGACCAGCCTGGCCAACGTCGCAAAAGCCTGTCTCTATTAAAAATACAAAAATTAGGCAGGCGTAGTGGCTCTTGCCTGTAGTCCCAGCTACTCAGGAGACTGAGGCAGGAGAATCCCTTGAACCTGGTATGCGGAGGTTGCAGTGAGCCAAGATTGCACCACTGCACTCCAGCTTAAGTGACAGAGTAAGACTCTGTCTCAAAAAAAAAATTGTGGTAAAATAAACTTTTACTATAATGAAAGTAGTCTATGTACTGTGAAAGTTACAATAAAAAATATAGGCAAACCTAAAGAAAAAATACACATTTCCACTTCCAAAGATTACCACTCCTAACACCTTAGGGTATAAGCCCACTAAATCTTTTTTTGTTGTATGTAAATACATATATGTGCATTTTTAAACCAAAATGAGATGTTGTAACATACATACCACTTCGTGACTTGCTCTTTTCAGTTAATGATCTTTTCCATGGCAATACAGTCCTATTTTATCCAATACTCAGTCCATCTATATTCATATTTCTTTAATGGTCCTGAAAATGCATTTTATAGTCTGTTCAAACCAGGATCCAATTCAAAGTGTTATGTCCCTTAAATTTCTTTTCATAAAGCAGTTGCTTTTTCATTACAAACTGTTGAAGAGATGGGCCAGTTATCCTGCAGAAAGTTTCACCCTCTGGATCTGTTTAGTTACTTCCTCTGGCATCACTAACTTTGTTCATCTATCAGTCGGAGTGATGCTCTTTTGCCCAGGCTGGAGTGCAGTGGCGCAATCTCGACTCACTACAATCTCTGCCTCCTGGGTTCAAGGGATTCTTCTGCCTCAGCCTCCCAAGTAGCTGGGATTACAGGCGTGCACCACCACGCCCAGCTAAGTTTTGTATTTTTATTAGAGATGGGGTTTCACCATATTGGCCAGGCTGGTCTTGGACCCCTGACCTCGTGATCCACCAGCTTTGGACCCCCAGAGTGTTGGGATTACAGGCGTGAGCCACCGCGCCCGGCCTATCAGTTGTTTTCATAAACTGTGTTATATGCAAAAGCTTGACAGATTCAAGTTAAATATTTTTGCCTGAATATACCATGATGATACTGTATACTACATCCTACATTCCATCAAAAGACAAACTATCCAATTGAACTACAAGGTGGCCTTTAAAAATGTAGATTTTAAATATATATTGCTTAAGTCTCATACTTCCTCTGCATTTATTATACAATACTAAACAAATTCCTCAATTTGGACTATTTGAACGATTTGAACGTTTTGATGTTGAACGATTTGATGCCTGCTTACTCCACCAACTTTATTTCACCCCATTCTGTTTTTAAAGGTCTTGTCACATGTTTCGTTTCCACTCCCGGAACATGGTTAAGTGCTTCCCTCCAGGGCCTCTGCAGGCTTTTGGTTTGGAGGCTCTCCTTTGCCACTCCACCCCTCTCCACTCTTCTCCTCTTCTGATACCAAGCATCTTCTCAAATTACAGGTGTTGTTTTAAATGTATTTAAAATTTTGTTCTTTCTACCAAACAGCAACAACAGATACAGGTTCATTTTCAGTTCACCTAGTCGAAGAAAACCTACTTTATCTTATTTAAATTAAGGTCCTTCAAGCGATCTTAACATCCTAAATCCCAAGCACTCTGTTTTTTTCCTGATACTTTTTCAGCTTACCTTAAGGTCTGTGTTAACCTGACAGTAAGATGCACGATAGCAGGGATCTTGCCTACTAGGTTCCCTGCGCACTCCGTACCTGTGCACAGCAGCCCATCAACAGTAGTTGAAGAAACTTAATTGGTCACAATAAC
This sequence comes from Plecturocebus donacophilus, assembly GCA_004027715.1. NCBI lineage: Eukaryota > Metazoa > Chordata > Mammalia > Primates > Pitheciidae > Plecturocebus > Plecturocebus donacophilus. The sequence goes on from PVKP010030866.1 coordinate 9,630, forward strand.
CCTGGGGCCGCGTCTCGGGGAGGCAGCCGCAAACTCTCGCAGGTGGCAGTGACAGAAGTACTTCTCCAGGAAGTTGTTCGAGTGGAGGAATACTCTTACGTCAAAGTGCTCAGTACACTACAGCAGCAGGAAGGAGGAAGGGAAGAATTCCAGATGCGGAGAAAGTCAGTATTTTACAGCACACTACAGGTTAAACTGGATCCTGGAAGGCGTCGCCGCCGCGACACCTTCACGTGACCGCGGACGGCCGAAGGACCCCGCGTCCAGTGCGCCTGCGCTGGCGCTCCCGGAAGTGGCCGGACCAGGAACGCAAGCGGAGCTCACGTCCGTCAGCCCGTCAGTCCGTCAGTCCGCCAACCCGGTACCCCTCTCTCTTGGCCTTCGTAGCTGTCCGCGGTCTGTTTGGCCCGAACGGCGGCGGAGGCGCTGATCATGGCGACATTCATCCCGGTGCAGCTGAAAAAGACCTCAGAGGTGGACCTGGCCAAGCCGCTGGTGAAGTTCATCCAGCAGACTTACCCGAGCGGCGGGGAAGAGCAGGCCCAGTACTGCCGCGCGGCGGAGGAGCTCAGCAAGCTGCGCCGCGCCGCAGTCGGTCGCCCGCTGGACAAGCATGAAGGCTCGCTCGAGACGCTCCTGAGGTGGGCGCGGGGCCAGGGATGGGTAGGTTGTCTGCCAGCCGTCCCTCGCTGCCCCTTTTCTTGTCTCCCCCCTTTCCTCAATCCTGTAACCTGGGCCGAGGCTCCCCGCCCCGGCCTGACCGGGCGCGTAGGTGTGGTTTGCATTCTTTGCTGGTGAGCAGGACCCGCCCTTCAGGCCCGCTGTGACTGCCCGCTCTTCCTTCCTGCCTGCCTGCCAGCCTGCCCCAGCCCTTGGTCGGCCAGGGCTCGGTGGATCAGATGCCTGGGAGCACCAGTCTGCCATGTACTGATCTCTCTTGCCACATTTACTTAGAACTAGTTTTTACTTTTTTGTGTCTCTAACTGAAGCTTCTCCCTTTCCCCCCATTTTTCCATCACTGTCTTTCTTGGACCAAATTTAGATTTTATAATAGTAGTTGCTTGAAGGAAGTGGGGGAATTGGGACACTAGACCAAATGTCTGATCAACTCATTACATTGTCCACATGAAATGGGCCATCTTCTTCAGAAGAAATGATCAAATGACAGAAAGGAGCTACAACTATTTGAAATAAAACTCTGGTTACATAATAGAACCGTTCAAGATAGGTTGTTTAAAAGCAGTTTGTTCACCAACAGGTATATACATAGTGGAGTAAATGTTATTTTAGCAAATGCTTATTTAGCTCATGCTGTATTTAATGAGAGTTCCTTTCATGATACTTAATAGTTATGATAAGAACATTATTATAGGACTTTAGAGTTAAAAATTTCTTTTGCCTACCTTGTTAATGATCTCGTTTTCTCTGTATATAGCTCCAGTGATAGACTTGGCTTCTTATTACTAACTTGTTGGTGTTCTATTAAAATTTCTTAAAATATATATTCATGCGTATTATAATAATGAGAATGATTACTTAAAAACTCATTTGTTCTGAGTGTGGTAGCATGCACTCATAATTCCAGCTGAGGCGGAAGGATAACTAGAGCACAGGAGTTAGAGACCAGCCTGAACAACGTACTGAGACCCTGTCTCAAAACAAAACAAAAAACAACAAACAACCTTTTTGTATGATACTTCTTCCTTTATAAAGTGGTTTTTACTAAAAATTGATTAGACCTTGGTATACGGTCAACTAGGGTGATCAAATGGGAACCCTGCTGTTTTATTTTTTTTGAAACTTCAGATATACCAGTTACCAGCATTGTGTCATTTCTTTTATGGTGATCGATTTCTTTAGAGAGAAAGCTTCTAGTCTCCTTCCATGAAAAAGTCTGCTTATCAGCTTTCTAAATTTTATCCTGAGGAATTGAGGTTGGGGATCTTAACAATCATGTATGCAGTCTTTCTATCAGGTACATCTATTTTTAGTGTGACACCTCCATTAGGGTTAGGTTCATTTCTGTGTGGTAGATTCCAAATTAACTGAGTTAAGGTTTTATTTCTTTTTTTTTTTTCCTTCTTTGAGATGGAGTTTTGCTCTTGTTGTGCAGGCTGGAGTGCAGAGGTGTGATCTTAGCCCATCACAACCTCCACCTCCTGTGTTCAAGCGATTCTCTTGCCTCAGCCTCCCGAGTAGCTGGGATTACAGGCATGCGCCACCACGCCCAGCTAATTTTGTATTTTTGGTAGAGACAGGATTTCTGCATGTTGGTCAGGCTGGTCTCAAACTCCCGACTTCCAGTGATCCACCCGCCTTGGCCTCCCAAAGTGCTGGGATTACAGGCGTCAGCCACTGCGCTGGGCTAAGATTTTATTCTTTTGTACAAAGTTGGCTGGTAGGTAGTTCTGGTAGCGCAGGTCTTGTGTAATGGTTCTACGAAGTTCATTGGGGTTCAGATTACTTTCAGCTTTCTGTTGTATAAACCCTAGAATGTTGTTCTCAGGTCCAGGTTGCAATCATATCCAAGTTCCAAGTAGTAGGATGGAGAAAGGGAGAAAGGCACAGGGCTCGACCTTTAAGATGTTTCCTGGCAACTATTCCACAACCCCCTGCCTATATGTTACTGGCCATTATGTGTGTCCGCTTCTCATAGGATGCTAGGAAAAGGAATTTTCATTATGAGCAGCTGTATACTCAGCTGAGGATACAGGGTTTTGTTAATAAGGAAGAGGATAGAACCTGATAATGATGTGGTCAATTAGCATGCCCTACCCCACTTAGCAGTGCTTGATCTCCACCTTAGTTATATTTGCTGTCTCTGACCTTTTTCTGAGAGTAAACCTACCCTCAGAGTAGAGGATCTGGGAGGCTGAACGTTTCTTTGAAGGATTTTCAACCACACCTTGTGCTTACATTGAACTCCTACCTTCAGAGGTACCTCATCTTTCTTAATTCAGATCCTTTTCTGGCTTCTCTAGCATGATTTGGCTTCTACTTTGGCTCCCTTTCCTCTTAGTCAGTTAGATTTTAGATTTCTCTTTTTCATTCATTCATTCGTTCATTCACTCACTTCACCTTTTAGTAAATTTTGTTGAAACCTGTTATATGCTCTGTGCCCTTTCTCATTCTTTTTGTCCATGTTCATGTACATCTTTTACATTTTTGAATTCTTGTTTTAGTGAGTTTTGGTGGGGAGCAAAGAAGGGTGTTTATTCAGTTTTCTTTGTTTAACTGTAAGAGGAAGATGTTTACATTTACAGCTCTCCACAGTGCTTATAACAATTTACATTCTCATCAGCCGGTATATGGGAGTTTTTTATTCTTCCGTATCCTTGCTAATGCTCACTGATTAATAATTTAATTTATTGCTTTTTGCTAAACTGATTAGTGAGAAATAGTACCTTTAGTTTTCATTCCTCTTATTTTGTTGAGGTTGAACAGTTTATGTTTACTGGCCACTCTGTTTCTTTTTCTGTGATTGCCTGTTCTTTTCTTTTGCCCATTTTCTATTGAGTTGTTTTTTTTCTTTACTGATGTGTAGTTGTGGCATTTTCTGGATATTTATCCTTTTTCATTATGTGTATTGCAAAAATCTTCCAAGTTGTCTCCCAACTGTGTTTATGCTATATTTTGTCATAGAGAAGTCCTTTCAAAATGTTATCTCCTCATAATCTGTAGTTAAGATTTTTTTTCTTATTCCTAATGTTGTGCATGTGTTATCTGTGATTTTCCTCCCTCAGATTTGCCAAAGGTTTGGAGCCATCTTTTCTTTGTTTAAAACCAAGCCTTTTTGGTTGTTTTTCTGCCCTTCTCATTCTTTTTTTTTTTTTGTCATTCATTTTTTTTTAAAAAAAACTTCTTTGTTCTGTCTTTTTGTATGGATTCGTTAGTTTTCCATCTTTTTGGTTTTTCTAATATATTTTAGGACAGTATTTCTCAATCTGTATTGGTTGCATCCTACTGTCTTTTTCATTTGTAAAATGAAGTTGATGGAATAGTCCTGTCATTTCTGAAGTATTTTCAGAAATTATAGTGTTTTATTTATCAGGAAAGAAAATATTCTGTTTTACTTCACAACTGTTGTTTGCATTCTGATTGTTGGTTTGGTGGTGAAGATATTGTTGCAGGACTTTTCCTTGTCCCACGGCCATGAATTCTGGCAAGGCCAGAGTTCCAGCTAGAGTGCATCCTACCTGGCAGCTTGAATCTCAGGTTCCACACAGGAAGAGGACAAGCCAGGCTCCCGAACAGGCTGGCTAGAGTTTCCCTGGGGACTCCCTTCCACCTGGCTGTCTCAATAGTAAGATAATATTAGCATAATGATATTGCTACAATTTGTTAACCAAATACCAGTGGAGAGTCTATGTGAACCATACTATAGGAGACAATGTGGAGGATTGAAAGATACACTTGGTCCCTGGTCTCAAGGAATTATTGCCATACCTTTTCAGCTCAGTAATTTTATTCTGCATAGATGAAACACAAGGGAAGATTTTAAATCTGATTTGTTTTTCTGTGTTTTGACTTTTCTGGTGTTTAGTAAATAAGAAAACTTAGGACTATCATCATTTTGTGTATCTGTAAGAAGAATCTTCTGAGGTGTTTTATACAGGAGGTTTAAGCCCACACAGCTATCTTTATGGCAGAAGTGGACTAAGGTCCTGACCTCTTGATTCCTCAGCTAGTTACTTTTTATACTATACTCTGCTACAGTAGTGCTTGGTTAATGATTTTTCACGTGTTAAGTTGGATGAAGAAAGAAGTGTGAAAATAAAGTTTACAAAGACTCTGTGAACTCCAGCCAATGTCTCTGGCCCAGCTCTTCTGATTCTCTTGTTTCTTCCTCTAGTTGATGGTCTGGAGTTGCGTATCCCTAAATATAGATTGGAACTGAATAGGGTTGTGTGAATTAGCATTGCGGTATTATTTTGGCCATGTGGATTGGTTGTTCTTGAGTCCTACACTTTCCCCTTAAATTAAAAAAAGATTTCCTTTTTAAAAATTAAATATAGAATTTAATCTTTATTTAAACATTTTAACTTTTTTTTTTTTTTTTTTTGAGACAGGACCTTGCTCAGTTGCCAAGGTTGAAGTACAGTGGCACCATAATAGCCCACGGCAGCCTCCATCTCCTGGGCTCAAGTAGTCTTACTTCAGCCTTCCAAGTAGGTGTGTACCACCACACCTGGCTAATTTTTAAATTTTTAGGAGAGAGGAGGTCTTACTGTGTTCCCCAGCCTGGTCTTGAACTCCTGAACTCAAGCAATCCTCCTGCCTTGAGTGCTGGGATTACAGGTGTGAGCCACCATACCTGGGCATTTTTTTTTTTTAAACTGGAATTTCTAATGAGAATTTGTCCTGTACCTATTTGTGATATTTCCAAAGAAATGTATTTATTTCCTAGTCTGTTTTCCCTGTGAGATTTTTAAATTGAAATATATTTGTGCTAAAGTGGTTGAGTTTTATAAAATACTGGAGAACATATATAAGCACTTCTACATAGTCGAAAAATAATAATCTATAACTACCATTTGTCTTACATGTACTACTGGGTGTCCAGGCACTATTTTAAGCATTTGATATACAGTATCATTTATTCTTCACCCTTAAAGGAGGTATTATTACTCTTACTTTAGGAAAGGTTCAGAGATTAACTTTTTCATGATCACATAGCTCAGAGTTGGTATTCAAACTCAGGGCTGCCTGATTTGAAAGTCTGTAATTTCATGCCTTTTAAATCTATTTGGGATTTTATAGTTTTGGTTAAAAAAATTTACTTATTTTTAAAATGGAATCTGTAAAGACACCAATTTTTTTGCAGTGTTATTTTCCACAATGTGCTAGTTTTCTCTCTGGCTTAGCATACTGGTTTTTGCTGTGCCTACTTGTACAAAACTTGCAGCCTAGGTCTGCTTTGTTAGAGATACAGCCTAGGCTGGAATCTGCTTCTATGGTAAAGGCTACTTGAATGTTAAAGAGAAGGGTGTGGTAGATTCTCTTGTTTCTGTGGGTTCCCTATCTAGAGAACTTTGATACTTGAGATCTAGGCTGAACTGTGAGGGATAATACCCTGTGGAATTACATTGAAGGAGTAGCTTATCGTAGTTGTTTCTCCTGGAACAGCATTTTGCTTGTTGTAACTGCAGTTAGCAATGACTGCTTTCTTTTGTAAAGTATTACTTGATCTCTCATTTTGTTGGGATTTGCTCCATACTGATCAGATATTGTTGATTTTCAGTGACTGCCTTCCTGTTTTATTTCAGCTTCTATAATCTGTCCTAAGATAGCTATTTTTCTTTGAGGATTTCATCACATAGCTTCTAATCATTCAAATATAGGATATAAATGCACTGTTCCCCCCCATACAACTCAGGTTTTGTGAATTGACCTCAAAAGCTTTGGGGTGAAGAAAATGAGTATAAAAATTTTAGTGCATTCAGTTTAGCCATTCTTTTCCTCACCCATTTGAAAAGCAAGTAACCTCATTTCCTACTACTGCCTTCCTTGTTTACTCTATAGCAAGGGTCAGCAAAATAAGGCCTGCCCAGCTGCCTGTTTTTGTATGGCCTATGGGCACCACTCCAGTGGGTTAGCATTGTGAGTGTTGGAGACCTAGCTAAGCTGTTTGCCTCTGTTCCATTCTCCCCTTTGCTTCTAGCTCCTGCCCTGCTGGCCAATGGCCTTGCTTTATTGCTGCCCAGACTTATTCTGGTACTGCCTACACATTGGATATTCTGCTTGGCAATGACTTGGCACTAAATGGTAGAATCTGAGTCTGGAAATTGGTGACTCAGCAAATTACCTCACCTCCAGCTAGCTGGGGCAGGTGCCCGTGGTAGGCCCTCTTTGAGAATTTGGGTCTCATTGGGGCAGAGTAAAACTGACCATAGTGGTCACTCCTCCCATCTCTCCATGGCTCCTCTACCTCAGACAGCTACTTTTCCTTTGGAGAATGTCTCCAGTGGATGGTACCTGGGCAGCTGTGTGCCATCATTTTGGGGTGGCCCAGTCTAGGCAAAAAAGGTACAGGTCAGGGCAGGGGTTTTCTCTTGTATATAAGTACTTTTTACAAGCTTGATTTAGCCTTTTTCCTAGCGGAGTCTAGAATATCACTGTTCAGAAAAAGTTTGCCAGTCCTGAGTCTATAGCCATATTGGCCTCCTTGCTGTACCAAACACACCTTTAGGTATGGTTGCTTCAGGCCGTTAGCTCTTGCTGTTCTCTCCTTATGGGCTTATTCTTTGATAGCTCCTGTTCATTCTCAAACCAGAATTTTAGGTTTTACTTTTGAGGGACAGAAGAAAACTTTGCATTTTATGGATTCATTTGCTTGAGGCTAGCAACAAAACAGAAAGTAAATAGATCCAGTCTTTGCTATCATGGAATCCTTGGAGAGAAAAGACAGTAAGCATAATCCCACAAATATTATATCACAAATTGTGTTAAATCCTATGAAGGAAATGTTCAGGGACCTGAGAGATTATAAATACAGGGGGAACTAATTTTAGAAAGGCGTTATATTGACTTTTTTTTCTGAGAGAAGATTTCATGCCATGACCTATCCTGAAGTACAGTGTGTGGGATCACAGCTCACTCTAGCCTTGACCTCCTGGGCTCAAGTGAAACTCCCACCTTATCGCCCTGCATAGTCCCCTTGGAACTGTAGGCCCACCACCACACCTGGCTAATTGTCTGTGTGTGTGTGTGTGTGTATGTGTGTGTGTATGTGTATGTGTAGAGATGAGGTCTCACTGTGTTCCCCAGGATGGTCTCAAACTCCTGCGCTCAAGTGATCCCCCTACCTCAGCCTCCCAAAGTGTTAGGATTACAGGCAGAACCACAGTGCCTGGCCTAGATTGACCTTATCACTTCTGCTGCCACCGTGGACTACATTGATCCATGTTAGCGTCGTCTCGTGACTGGATTATTACAGTAGCTTCCTAACTGATATCTCTACTTCTGCTCTTGCATACCTGCAGTCAGTTTTCTACACAGCAGTCATGGTGACTCTGTGAAAATAAGTCAGGTTACTGTTTTATCCAAACCTTTTGATGATTCACCCTCTTACACTGTGTAGTAAAACTCAGAAGTCTTACAGTTGCATTGAAAGCATCATTACTTCTTTGACTTCATCACCCACTGTTTTCTCCCTTGCTCTCTCTATGGCCAATATTGGTCTCCTTGCCATGCCGGATACCTTCTCAGGTACCCTCTTGTTCCAGGATACTGGCACTTGATTTTCCCTAGATTGGAAATTCTCAGATATCTGCTTGGCTTACCTCATCACCTTTTTCATGCCTTTTATAGTCATGCTGTTTTACAGTTAAATTTTTTTTCATGTAGTCAAACAACCATGTTATTTAAAACAACCTTCTTACCTCTCCCCATGTATTCACTTTATTCCTCTTATCTCTTTATTCTCCATGGCACTTACCACTGTTTTCTGTATCATATTTTTATCTATTTTGTCTTCCCCTCTAAAAGCCTCACAAGAGCACAGATTTTTAAATGTTTACTGACTTCATGATCCACCCGCCTCGGCCTCCCAATGTGCTGGGATTACAGGTGTGAGCCACCGTGCCCGGCCAGTTAATTTTTGTATTTTTACAAGAGACAGGATTTTGCCATGTTGCCCTAGCTGGTCTCGAACTCCTGGGCTCAAGTGATCCACCTGCCTCAACCTCCCAAAGTGCTGGGATTAGAGATGTGATCCACTGTGCCCAGCCCTTTCAAGTATTTCTATTTCTGACCTTGAGAAACTTAGCTTCTATTATCTTCAATATGTTTACTTAATTTCCTAATTTTTCCTATTTGTAACCAAACTCATAGCCATGCCAGCTAAAAGCTTGGTCTCAGATATGTTGCCCACTTCTGCTGAAAATTTGCCCCCAGAAATAATTATTAGAAAAATACCCCTGGTGAAGGATTGGGGGAATTATAAGAGGAAAAGAAAGGAGGAAAGATTAGAGGCCAGTTAAAAAGCTTGGCCTGACCATTTTCTCTTCCCTTCCCTGCCAAACTTGCTGACTGAAAGCTCACCCTGATGGGGTAAGATTGCTTTATATTTAGTGATCATTCTGGCTGCTATGCAGAAAACAGGTTGGAAAGAATGAGAAAGGAGATGGAGAAATTGGCTAGGAAACTTTTAGATTCCTAGCTAAAAGAGAGTGGTAGCTTTCATGTGCTGTGTGGCAGTGCTGGAGATGGATAGAGATTAACTTACCTAAAACATTTGAAAGTTGGTAAACCTGTTTTTAATTGGCAGTTTACCAGAGATACTAAGTTGTCCAATGGATATAAACATAGTTATTTTAGTAAAAAATAGTATTTTTAAGAAACATACTGGTTTTCAGAGCAGATGTTAGTTTGCTTTTAGCCAATAACAGTTGATAAATACTTTTCTATGGTGGTGGGTATGAGTTTTTGCTTATAGATTTTTACTGCATTCATTTTTTAAGCTCCTGGTTTACGTATTAAAAGATTTTGTTTAATGTAAATTAACTGCTCAAAGTAAGGATAAATAATTTTTCTATTAAACCGGTTGTATTTACATAAATGTATGTAATAGCTCTGGTAATTATTTATTCTGCTCTATTTTTTAGATATTATGATCAGATTTGTTCTATTGAACCCAAATTCCCATTTTCTGAAAATCAGGTAAGTCATTAATTCCGTCTTAAAATTATATGGTAATGGCAGATCACCCATTTCCTTCTGCCAATATTTTCACTGTCTTTAGAGTTTTGTGAGATAGTGTTATAAAAATAGAAGCTTTTAGGTCTGTTTGATGTGAATATATATGCTTCTGAAGAAAGAGTTTCCTGGAATTCTGTTCATGTCATTCTTCAGTCACTTCTCGGGCTCATATAGAGCAATGTTTTTTTTCTTTTTTTCGACTTCATTTTATGTCAGTAGGATTTATTGACTGATTAATCTGCTGTGTCATTTCCCTTTGACTTAGGAAGGAAACTGCACAATTCAGGAATTATTAGTCTCAGTTTATGTGCTTTAAAAATTATTTGCACAAGTTACATTTGAATGTAAAAGTTGCAAATGCTGTTGTGATTAAATGTTAATTATGTGAATGTCAGCTTTATTTTCTCTTTAAAGGCTAGATGTTGAAAATGCTGATAATTTCTTATAGTTTTACTTTGGAGATTGGATAAAGGTTTTAAAATTAGTGATACTTTTAAATTTTAAAATTGTCATAAGAAAAGTACTTTAAACATTCTTGTACTAAAGTTTTTGCAGGTGAAATAATTATATGTTGAGATTTCCTTTAAAATATTTCTGGAAAAGAAGTGTAGGTGGCTGGAGGCAGGGCAAGTTGGGAGGTAGATGAACCAAGAAGGGCAAAAGCCTAAAGCCGCTGATGGGTATACTGGAGTTTATTCTCTTTATTCTCTTTAGTTTTTCTGTATGTTTGAAAATTTCCTTAATCAAGAATTTAGAAATTTTTATATTAGATTGCAATAAATAATTTAAATGAGGTTTACTTATTTTTAATCTTTGTATGTGATAATACATATTTCAGGAGCAGAGAGAGAGATAGTTTTTTAATAAAGTAAACTTTTAATTTTCATGTAGCATGCAGAAAAGTGCACAAATCATGGGGTATAGCCTGAATCTTCACAAAGTGAATATGCTTGTATAACCACGACCTAGATAAAGAAATAAAATATTAACCCATCCCCCAAAGTAACCATTCTCCTACTTTTGTCATCATGGAATAGTTTTTAATTTCATCTTCTAGGAAACCTGTAGTACTCACTTTTGTTTTCCTTGCTTTTCTTGGCTTATTTAGCAAGCATCTGTTACTTATTTTGTTCCATTAAAGTCAGTGTCTGTTTGTAAATATGAATAAGATAGTGTTTATGATTACCAAGGCAGAATGACCATATGAAATATCCCAGTGCCAGTATTTTACTTTGTTAAAATTTCAACTTAAATGAAAAGGAGAAGGAAAGAGAGTTGAGTGGTTATAGGAGATAATATTTTAGACAGGTTGAGCTTTTGTCCTTTTTTCATTGTGGATTTCTCTTAGGATTCGGGAAGGTAACACACTTTTCTCTCTTCTCTCATTCTATCCAGATCTGCTTGACATTTACCTGGAAGGATGCTTTCGATAAAGGTTCACTTTTTGGAGGCTCTGTAAAACTGGGTATGTAATTTTTAATAAAAATGACAGGAAAATTGGTCTAACTACTTTGCATTGTTTTTGGTTTTTAAAATTGCCATCCTAATGATTCTTTGTAAATACTAAAGTTGTTTACATCTCATTTTCTTTTTAACGTCAACTTTTAATGCAATTTTGAAATATTTGTAGAGAGCCCATGCCTTGCCAGGCACTGTCCTAGTTATAAAAATGAATAATGCAGATATACTCAGTTCTTGGGAAGATAGTTGATCATTTAAAAGTATAATATGTAATAGAAACGTAATATGTAATAGCCTAGGAACAAACTCATGGAAGCATATATGAGGAAGAAAGTAATTCTACTTGTTGAAAGCAGACAATGTTTGAGTTAGGCCTTGAAGGATGAATTTGTAGAAAATAATATTATAGGTACACATTTATTAACCAAAGGTCAGAAGGGTGAAGGCTTTTGATCTACCAGCGCCAACAAGATAACCTGTCTGTGCCTTAATTTTCTCATCTGTGAAATGGAGATAATACTGTTTATCTCATTGGATTCTTTTTTGTTTGTTTTTGAGATGGAGTTTAACTCTTGTTGTTCAGGCTGGAGTGCAGTGGCTCGATCTCAGCTCACTGCAACCTCCGTCTCCTGGGTTCAAGCAGTTCTCCTGCCTCAGCTCCTGAGTAGTTGGGATTTTAGGTGCAGGTTACCACCCCTGGCTAATTTTTTGTATTTTTTTTAGTAGAGATGGGGTTTCATCATGTTGGTCAGGCAGGTCTCGAACTTCTGACCTCAGGTGATTCACCCGTCTTGCCTTGCTGAACTGCTGGGATTACAGGCCTGAGCCACTGCACCGGCCTATCTCATTGGATTCTTATGTGGATTGAATGAGTGAATACATGTAAAGTCCTAAGAACAGTGCTCAATAAGTATTAGCTGCAATGAATACTTATATTATCATATAACATTGTACTATAATGTATATATGATGTATATATGGCTTGTAACCATAGGTTGAATTGGGGATTATGGAGGGTGATGATAATAGATAGCAGATTATAAAGAGTTGCAAATATGCTCCTGACTTTATGCTTTCCCCTCTTATATAATAATAGTGAATGTTTATTGGGCATTTATTTTACCTAGGCACTCTGGAAGGGACTTTATAAATAATCTTACTGAATTTTCCAATAGCTTAATGAGGAAAGGCACTATATTGCCAGTTGAACAAACTGATTTAGAAAGATTAAGTGATATTCTGAGGTCGTGTAGTTAGGATTTAATGAAGCTGGGATATGAATCTAGAAAGCCTAAATCCTGGACTAGAGAAAAACAGACCAGTTAGGAGACTGATGAAAGATGATGATGTTAGACAAGCTAGTGTGTTTGAGTCAGAGGACAAGAGAGGGATTTTGGACTTGAGGTGAAGTTGACTGACTTTGCTGACTACCAGTCAGAAGGAAGAGTAGGAGTTGAGGCTTGACTCTGAGATTTATAACTTGGTTTGACCTATTGAATATTTATTCCTTTTGGTAGAAAGGTTTTGAGTCTGACTCTTCTGTGTTATGTCTGGGTAGACATTTCTCTTGTATTTTGAAATAAAGGATTTAAAACTCGGAAGGGAAAGAGATACAAATTTGGAAACAATTATTAGGTGATAATTTATTCCTTCTGGCAGATAATTGACTGAGAAAAGTATGAAAGCCAGAGCTAGATAATATAATATTTAGGGAAAATAGAGGAAGAGGTTCTGGGAATGAGATTGAGAAAAAGCTTTCAGATCTTAGAGGAACCAGGGAAAAATGAAGATGAGAAGGAATGCCAGAAGAATTTCAAAGGTGACATGGTCCAGTGGTTCCCAAACCTGGCTGCGTATTAATATTACCTGGGGAAAATGTTAAAGATAAAGGCTTATGTTTAAAGATGAAGATACAGAATGCCAGATGTGATAGGAGAAAATTTCAGAGTAGGCCACTGGAATCAGTATCTTTGAAAATATCTCCAGGTGACTCTGAGGGTCATCCTAGGTCCAGGCTGGAACAACCTTGACAAGTCAGCAACCTTGACTCAAGTCATGTAAGGTTGGAGAAGTCACTGGATTTGGTAGAGAGAAATTTCACTGGAGTATCTTGAAGAAACATCAGATTGAGGGGTGAATGGGAGGTGAGGGAACGGAAACAGTAAACGTGGGTTGCTCATTTCAGGAAATTTGCAGTAATGATTTAGGGACAAAGGGAGTGTCATTCTGAGAGAGAGCCAAGGTAAAGAAAGGGATTTTTAGTGCTGTTATGACTTAAGAAAATTGGTGGGCCGAGAAAGGGAGTGGATGGCAGGAGAACTAGGAGATACTTGAGTGGTGAACTCAAGTATCTAAAAGAACTGGGAAGCAAAAATTTAGATAATAAAGCAGGAGGTGGTTCACGAGGCATTTCTAGTAGCAAACATTGGGAATTAGATGTCCTTTAGTAATGTCTTGGTTAAATAAAAGGCTACCCATTCATTTGAACATTGTGTACTTTTGGAATACTAAGAATGAAAATGCATATATGTACTTGTTGACATGTAAAGCTCTATCAATGGAATATTGAATAAAAGGCCTGCTATAGTTCGGAGTTGTTGCATTGTACAACTCTAGGGTCCCCTGAGTTGAGCTTGTTGGGACGCTACTCATCTGGAACCCAGAGTGATTCATCCTCCCTAGTTGTGCATTCCTAGTTGTGCATTCCAGGCAACTTGAGTATGGTATAGTACCCATTTTGTGAAAAGTTATGTGTGTGAATGTATATGTAGTTATTTGTGAGATACCAAAAAATAAATTCTGGTTAACTCTGGAAGATGAGATCTTGAGTGACTTTTAATTATTTTTTTGTAGTTTAAAAAATTGTTTGCATTTTAGAAAACTATATTTATAATTATTTTCATTTTGAAAAACTTAGAGGGTTGAAGTGGTGGCTCATGCCTATAATTCCAGCACTTGGGGAGGCTGAGGCAGGCAGATCACTTGAGCCTAGGAGTTCAAGACCAGCCTGGGCAACAGATGAAACTCTGTGTCTACAAAAAATATAAAAATTACCTGGACATGATGGCGTGTGCCTGTAGTCCTGACTATTTGGGGGTCTGAGGTGGTAGGATCGCTTGAGCCTGGGAGGTTGAGGCTACAGTGAGCCCTGATCACGCCAGTGTACTTCAACCTGGGTGACAGAGTGAGACCTTGTCTCAAAAGAAAAAAGAAGATAGTAGAAAAACTTAATGAAAAAGAGAGTAAATAAGAAACAAGAATACAGTTAAATATTTAAGAAGTCATCTTTGAAAAAAGGAAAATTAAATATTATGTTGAAAACCTGGTTTAAGTTTAGATGGATAGAAAAAATAAAGGAAACAAGGTAAGAGTTAATTGCAAGATCAAAATAGCTCTTATGTATATAATCTCATAAAAGCTCCTATACACGAGAAATTGTCCAAATAAAATGAGAGACTGCAGTCTGGGATGATAATATTTATGGGCAACATAATAGACTGAGATATGTATCTGGTATATAAACAGTTTACTTTTATTTCTTGCCTCAAATATATTTTATCCTTCTCTTTTTTTTTTTTTGAAACAGAGTCTTGCTCTGTTGTGTGGCTGGAGTCCAGTGGCGTGATTTCGGCTCTCTGCAGCCTCTGCCTCTGGGGTTCAAGTGATTCTTAATCCTCAGTCTCCCGAGTAGCTGGGATTACAGGTGTGCGCCACCATGCCCAGTGAATTATTGTATTTTTAGTAGAGACAGCGTTTCACTATGTTGGCCAGGCTGATCTTGAACTCCTGCCCTCAACAGCTTCACCCATCTTGGCCTTCCAAAGTGCTGGGATTACAGGTGTGAGTCACTGCACCTGGCTGATATTTCATTTTGTTCCTTGCTCTCTCCTGCCGCACTGGCCTAATGTATCTATTTATTGAATTAATTAAAATTATATTCGGAACTTGAAGGCATTGTTCTCTTGCCTTTTAGTATCTAGTGTTACTGATGAAAAGTCTGATTTTTATTATTTTGTAAGTGATCTGTTTCTTTGCTCTTGGGAATATTTTTACAGTCTTCTTTTTATCTTTCATATTTAGAAACCTCAAAAGACCTAATGGAATTTCATTTTATTCTTTGTGTGTAGGGCATTTCTTTTTTGGCCCTTTTAGTTGGAACACTTACATCTCCCTTCAGCTCTGAGAAGTTTTCTTACATTTCTTTGATAATTTTCTTGTCTCTTTTGTCTCTCTTTCTTTGGATTACTTTATTAGATATTGGTTGTTCTGAGTTGTTCACTCGTAATTTTTATGTATTTTCTTTTTTTAACTTTATATTCTACTTTCTGAGATTGCCTAGATATTTTAAAACTTTGGAAAAAAATTTTTTTTCCTCCCTCCACCGTTAAAACTTTTGAAAAAAATTAACAATCAAGTTTTTAATTTTTAGGAGCTTTTTCTTATTAATTAAAAACATTCTGTTCTTTTATGGATATACTATCTTTGAATCTCTTTAAGGAATGCTAATTATGATCTTTGGAATATTTTATGACTGGAATTGTCTTTATTTATTTTGGGCTTAGTTTTTCAGTTCACATTGCTTGTCTTTTATTTTACTGCAGGCTTTTTTCACAACTTATTTTAGATTTCCCATATATTTAATATAGTAGGTTAGAGTAGCTGGTGTTTTGTGTCTGCTATAGTTTAGAATGAGGAGACTAGATTTGGTTTGGAAGTAAGTTGAAAACTGGCTGTGATTACATAGGAGGCTACCAAAGTGCTGTAACAGGGAGGGCTTTACTTTATGGCACTACTCTGTGGCACAAATATGCAAATGTAGTGTTCTTATTCTCCTAGACATTTTGTTCAGTGTTTTTTGTAAGGAGCCTTATTTTGCCTGGCGGTCAATGCCTTGCACATTGTGCAAGATTTTGAATTCCACTGTGAATGAATTCTCTAAATAATAGGGAGCTATTGTAGATTCTTTTTTGAAAGTTATTTTTCAATTGTGATACAATATACATAACCATTATAAGTGTACCATTTTAAGTGTACACTTCATTGGTATTAAGTACGTTTACATTATTGTGCAAACATCATCTTGAGAACTCTTTTTTCACCTTACAAAACTGAAACTCTGCCCAGTAAATGATAACTTCCCAGACCAGGTATGGTGGCTCATGCCTGTAATCCCAGCATTTTGGGAGACCGAGGTGGGAGGATTGCTTGAACCCAGGAGTTCAAGATCAGCCTAGGCAACATAGTGAGTCCCTGTCTCTACAAAGGATACAAAAATTAGCCGGGTGTGGTGATCCATGCCTGTAGTCCCAGCTACTCAGGAGGCTGAGGCAGGAGGATTGAGCCCAAAAGGTAGAGGCTGGAAGGAGCGTGATTGCACTACTGCCCTCCAGCCTGGGTGACGGAGTGAGACCCTGTCTCAAAAAAAGAAAATAAATAATAATGTCCCGTTCTTCCCTCCCCACTCAACCACGGCAACCACCATTTTTTCTGTCGCTGAATTTAACTGTAGGTACCTCATACAAGTAGAATCATAGAGTGCATTTTTAAAAAATTTCACAACATGAAATTGATTATCTTAATCATTTTTAAGTGTGCAGTTCACTGATGTTGGGCATATTTCACATTATTGTGAAATACATCTCCAGAACTTTTTCATCTTGCAAATCTGAAATAATGTACTCATTGAACAACAGTCCCCCTCCCCCTTCCACCATCCCTGATAACCGTCATTCTAATTTCTGTCTCTCTGAATTTGACTACTCTAGGTAACTCATATAAAGTGGAATCATACAATATTTGTCTTTTCGTGACTGGCTTATTTCATTTCGCTTAATGTCCTCAAGATTCATCTGTGTTATAGCATATGATTTCCTTCTTGTTTAAGGCTCACTAATATTCCATTGTGTGTATATACAACATTTTGTTCTTTTTTTTTTTTTTACATTTTTATTTTTATTTTTTAGAAAAAGAGAGAAAAGGAGAAAGAAACAGCAAAAGAAGGAAAAAAAGAATGAAAGAGAGAAAGAAAGAGGAAGAGAAAGAGGGAGAGAGAATGGGATTCTTGTTTTATTGCCCAGGCTAGAATACAGTCTAAAAATGGGTATTAAAAACCTCTTTTATGCCAATAATTGTGCTTAACAATGGAGACAGGAAGGAATAGGGGATGAAAATAACAAATAAGCAGCGAACTAATATTTTATTTAAACCTGTGAAATGCTATGCAATTGCTGGGGAGTGATTTACTTCCAATTATGTGGTCACTTTTAAAATAGGTATAATGTGATGCTGAGAAAAATGTATGTTTTGTGGATTTGTGGGAGGAGAGTTCTGTAAATATTTGTCAAGTCTAGTTGTTCCAGGCCTGAGTTCAAGTCCTGGGTATCCTTGTTAATTTTCTATCTCGTTGATCTGTCTAATATTGACAGTGTAATGTTAAAGTCTCCCACTATTATTGTGTGGGAGTCTGAGTCTCTTTCTAAGTCATTAAGAACTTGCCCTATGTATCTGGGTGCTCCTGTAATGAGTGCGTATATATTTAGGATCGTTAGCTCTTCTTGTTGCATTGATCCTTTCACCACCATGTAATGTCCCTCTTTGTTTCTTGTGTTCTTTGTTGTTTTAAAGTCTGTTTTATCAGAGACAAAAATCACAGCTTCTGGTAATGCTAACTGGCTGTTTTGCCCATTAGTTGATGTAGATTCTTCATTATGGTGATGCTCTTT
>PVKP010030867.1:0-27518 GCA_004027715.1 Plecturocebus donacophilus
ATTGTTAAACACAATTATTGGCATAAAAGAGGTTTTTAATACCCATTTTTAGACTGTATTCTAGCCTGGGCAATAAAACAAGAATCCCATTCTCTCTCCCTCTTTCTCTTCCTCTTTCTCTCTTTCATTCTTTTTTTTTTCTTTCTTTTGCTGTTTCTTTCTTTCTCCTTTTCTCTCTTTTTCTAAAATCTCTTCCTCTTTCTTTCTCTCTTTCATTCTTTAAAAAAAAAAAAAAAAAAAAAATGTCTTCTTCAAGTAGTTGAACTTAACATTCAACAGCCAGCACTAACAGCTCAAAATGAGCCTAGCCTTTGATTCTACATGCCAATCCACCATAGAAGTGTACACCTCTGTAAAACTGAGTGTTTAATGCACTGGTTATAGCTACTCATTCATATTTATAATCACATCATTATCATTCTATCAATGTACATATTAACAAATTCATACTATCTTAACTTAAAATGTCCCAAGTTAGACGGTACCATTCTCACATTACCTTATTTAGAGGAAGAAGAAAAAACAACTTTCTAAATTAGCTCCCTTTTTTATTAAACAAGTCTTTAAGTGCCTAAAGTTTCTCTTCATTTCTTGGAAAATCTGTCTGGCAAAAATCATCCTATTCACCTATCACACATTTTCCAAACCTGGAGCAGATCCCCTGTCGTTGTACCAGAGAAGAGTACAGGAAGACACATCAGATATAAATCTCTCTGTCCATGAATGCTAGAAAAATTCCTGAGGCACGTAGTCTGCAAGTTGCATAAAAATACCTGAAACTGGCTGCTCACACCTGTAATTCCAGCATTTTGGGAAGCCAAGAAGGGCAGATCGCCTGAGGTCAGGAGTTCGAGACAGGCCTGGCCAACATGATGAAATCTGTCTCTACTAAAAATACAAAAATTAGCTGGGCATGGTGGCGGGCACCTATAGTCCCAGCTACTCAGGAGGTTGGGGCAGGAGAATCGCTTGAACCCAGGAGGCAGAGGTTGCAGTGAGCCAAGATAATGCCATTGCACCCCAGCCTGGTGACAAGTTTTTTTGAAACTCCGTCTCAAAAAAAAAGAAAAAAATACCTGAAATTTTGGTCTGTAGGACCTAATAAATGAGAAAGAGTGCATATATATTGTCACTCTGGTCAGGTAGGTTATATATGACTCTCACCCACTGATAGGCCATGTGCCACATAAGATTTTGAATTTTGTCTTTAGCTTAATGCACTACATCTCAAAAAAAAATCTGGCTTATTGCTTTAGATTTAATCTTAATTAATGTACATTTTCTTATAAGAGAAAAAATGCCCAGAAGAAAAGCAAGATGAATGAATCAATGTGTGTAGATCAGTATGTGTACTCATAACCAGTAAAAGATCATATCTTGGAATCCAAACACAAGAAAGATTCAATACTAAATGTTCTAAAGGAATTATTTTTTAATCATATCTCAGGCCAGATGAGGTGGCTCACACCTGTAATCTCAGCTCTTTCGGAGGCCAAGGCAGGTGGACTACTTGAGGTCAAGAGTTCAAGGCCAACCTGACCAACATGGTGAAACCCCATTTCTACTAAAAGTACAAAAATTAGCTGGGCGTGATGGTGGGCACCTGTAATCCCAGCTACTTGGGAGGGTGAAGTAGAAGAATCACTTGAACCCAGGAGGCAGAGGTTGCAGTGAGCTGAGATCATGCCACTGTACTCCAATCTGGGTAACAGAGTGAGACTCCATCTCAAAAAAAGAAACAAAAATTTAAATACATAAATAATTTTTAAAATCTCATTTAAAATGTAATCATTGTAATAATAGTGGTATTATGATGACAATATGATCCACCAGTCCTTACATGACTGAATAGTGATGTCATGACCATCCCAACAAAGCAGCAAAACAAAAGTAACAGTGTCTGGATTAGTAGGCTCAGGCTACCATAACAAAATATTACCAACTGTGTGGCTTAAAACAACATAAATGTATTGTCTCAGGGTTCAGGAACTACAAGTCTGAAATTAAGGCATCTGCAGGGCCATGCTCTCAGAAAAGATCTGTTCAAGTTCTCTCCCTTTGCTACTAGTAGTTCTGTGGTTTGTGGCAGCATAACTCCAATCTTCAGACACACTCTCCATTTACTGATCCTGTGTACATGTCTGTGACCAAATTTCTCCTTTTGATAAGGACATGCATCATATTGGATTAAGGGCACACCCTACTCTAATATGATCTGATCATAACTAGTTACAAAAACCCAATTTCAAAATAAGGTCACATTCTGAAGCATTGGGGGTTAGAAATTCAACACAGGAATTTTGGGGGAACACAAGTCAATTCGTGCGGGTACTCAATAGCAGTCTCATATGTAATGCCTAAATTAGGATTGTTTTTTATATTGACAGTTTGTATAACTTGGCTACTTACAGCTGTTGAAAGCTCTTAAACTGCTATTGTGGAATATAATACATAGTAATTATCCCATTTCTTAATGAGTGTAAAGGAAAGAGTGATCCAGCATATGAAGAGGCAAGAAGTGTTTCTTAGTCATTGTGGCTTATTCAAATTAATATATCTACAATCTACATATATGTATAGAAGTTGATAAATATAGTTTCACTATATGTTACATATACACATTAGTAATATAGAATCCAGATTTCCTAAAGATGACACCAGATGGCAGATGTATTAGTAAGATAGCCTCAGCATAGGGCCACCATGAAATCTGTTTTCCAACCTCAACACTTTTGAAAGTAAAAGGGAATTATTAATAATTAGGCTAGACTACAGGCAAAAACCAGAGGGTCCTAGTCACATCCAACATGACAGTAAACAAAGGGAAGAGCTGAATGCAAATAAAGTAATAGTAGGTATAGAACAGACTATACATAGTAGGTAAAAAGGTAGTAATCCTTCTGCTCATGTATAAACATTGAGTACTTTAAAAAAGGGGAAGATCCATGTATGAAAAATGCATTAAATTTTGCATATAGTGAGAATGTAACATATTTACGTTTTGTAAATAAAATGACATACAAAAAAAGTATTATGGAGAGGACAATATTAAAAGGAGACAGTAACCACATCAATATGGGTCTTTCAGTCTTTCCTAAGACAATGTATTAGTCTGTTCTCACGCTGCTATAAAGAACTGCCTGGGACTGGGTAATTTATAAAAAAAAGAAAAAAGAGGTTTAATTAACTCACAATTCCACAGGGCTGTGGAGGTCTCAGAAAACCGACAATCATGGTGGAAATGGAATCAAACACATCCTTCTTCACATAGCAGCAGGAGAGAGAAATGAGTGCCCAGCAAAGGAGGAAGTCCCTTAAAAACCAGCAGATCTTGCAAGAACCAACTCACTATCCCGAGAACAGGATGGGGGAAACCGCCCCTATTCAATTATCTCCACCTGGCCCCCCTCCAACAACAACACATGGGGATGATGGTAATTACAATTCAAGATGAGATTTAGGTGGGGACACAGCCAAACCATATCAGACAGTAAGAGTAGAATGCATCTGAAATATTTAAGAGCCCCATCAACTAAAGAAGTGAAATATATTATTTCTTCTTTATACAAAGAAGAAAAAGAAGCAGAGATATTACTTTTTGATAAAATAAAGCAAAAAGATTACTCCGTAACAGAGATTTGGAGTTTTCATTTTCCCTCACCTAATAGCATTCCCTCCTAACCAATGTAGACAGTGATCACTGAGATTTCTGTTTCTATAATACATCACTTTGTGGTGTCACTCTTGTAAGCGCACTGTCCTATAAGACAACAAGCATTCTCCATTTACAGAAAAAGCTGAGCAGAAACACTTGATATTCTTTTCATACTCACCGAGATATTTTTAGTGTATTAGAGTTCAGGCCAGCCCTATAAAATTTCAGAGCCACATATAAGACTGAATATACACCTATAAGTAAAGTTTCATAGTGTCATGAGCCTGTCCCCAAAGTGCTTTTATTGTTTTGGGGTCTCTGTAATTGTTCCTCTGTGAAAAAAGCCAAGCACTTTCAGCCAAGGGAAAAAAAAAATGTTTATTAGTTTACTATACAGCTTTCCCAGGTGAAACAAATACCCTTAGCAAACGTGTGCGTCCATGTTAATTACAGCTCGCCCACAAGCCACCCTGGCAACTGTCCAGCCTTCCTGGTATCTACAAAGCATTTTATGCAGTACGTACATGAGCAGGATAGACTGCCTCATTTCCACTCTAGACCCAGCAGGAAAGAACAGACACTAGTACCTTTCTGCTACAGACATGTTTCATTGCAAAATTTTCCTTCAGGAAATTCACAGATGTCCAGGAACAAGGGAATTTTACCCCTGGACATTTGACTGTGCATTACATAATTATGCTTCCTGCTTCACCAAGCACTAAATTTAACAGCTTAATTTAGAAAATAATTTGAACTACCCAATTTACCTGTTTTAAAAGCATACTCATTATCAGGAATTAATGAATAAAACTCACTGATGTGACAAAACTTTAGCAAAATGCAAACACCACATCAATATTATGAGAGTTAGCCAGAATTAGACACCACTGATAACAGGAACATATATCATGGGTCAATTTACTATGCAGATTCAACTAGATATCTGCATTAAAGTAAAACCCTACAGCAGTGGTTTTCCACCAGGGGTGATTTTGCAGGAGACATCTGATGATATCTGGAGACACTTTTTATTGTCATAACTTGAGGAGGGGTTGCTTGCTGACATTTACCATGCAGAGGCCAAGGACACTGCTAAAATCCTACAATGCAGTGGACAGCGTCCCGACCCCACCACTTCAAAGAACTATCTGATCCAAAATGTCAATAGTCCTGAGGTTGAGAAACTCTGCCTTAGGCTATGAGAAAAATTAGTGGTTTTGCATAAATTCTATGTGTTAATACTATGTCCCATAGGTGCATTTTAATAGACCTTAATAGTTATTTTCAGTCGTTTTCCTGATATGATTCTCCTTGCTTGTCAAAATTATAATTATGAATTGTTACCAAATACTACACAAGGAAGTACCAACAAGTTGTATAAAATTAAAATAAAACAGTCTAACATTCATCATGCTGTGTCTGAATGAAGGAGAAATGAAGGATTGGTCAGAAATATACATGACCAGCATTCCTGATATTTTCCTGGCATCTACAAAATGCAAAACTAAATTATATGTAATATTAATTGAAGATTCCAAAAAATCTCTTAATTTCCAGTTTTCATCCATTACCAACTCATGATTTTTTCCCTTTAAAGATAAAACTTGCACTGCTTTTAACCTACCACATTACCAGGGTCAGAAACAGAACCATTCTCATTGTCAGATAAAAGCATGAGAAAAGTATTCACAAATGTACTTAACTAGACATAAGGTGGAAATCCAGTTCTGTCTCAAAAAATGCTGGAAATCTTCTGATATACTTTTAAAGGAATAATTGCTTTAAATGTTTTGAAGTCTTTGCCTCATTATTTATAAACAACTTTGCAGAGTACTTGCCTGTGATAAATTTGTATTATGCTGTATATGGAGCAAATTTCTGACCTTCAATTAAGAATGACAAAAAATAGAAAAATCATAGCAAGCAGGAAAAAAAGTAAATAAGGCCACACTTTTCTCTAATGTTGGTTGTTATCATTTAGTTCTTTATGGATAATACTCAACTATCTTTCACACTTCTTCAAGTCCATATCCTTCAAAACAACTTTATTCTTAACCTAATGTTCTGTCCCTCAATCTACCACAAGGGTATTCAGGTATCTATAATCTTATTAAAAAGGCTTTTGCTTTATTACTACAAAATACAACATACAGAGCAGTTTTATCCTGGCCACGCTCAGCTTATCAGAACTACTTTATTATGCACCACTGATATCTACTTAAAATGATGACTTTGTTTTAGAACAGAATCTAATGCTCTAAGGAGACAGTATCTGATGTTAGAAAGGGGAAACCCCCAGGAATCATTCTTTTTTTTTATACTTTAAGTTCTGGGGTACATGTGCAGATCGTGCAGGTTTGTTACATAGGTACACACATGCCGTGGTGGTTTGCTGCCTCCATCCCCCTGGATGTGGAGACATAGGAAGACTTTTACATTGTTGGTGGGAGTGTAAATTAGAACTATTCTTTCAAAATCTCCTCCATGACTTTATGCCAAGACATTGGTAAGCAAACTTTCAGAAGCAGATACCCCAGAAGCTCCTCTTCTGAAACAGTTTGGCAGTAGCAATCACAATCAGAATAGAACTACGAAATAATTATCTCTTAAAAATACAGTCTGCATTAAATGGTCTACACAGTAGATATTTATCTGTGCTAATAAACTCTTTAAAATGACATCACTAGGAAGATTCTGCTTATCCAATGATTTGAGACAGAAGGGTTCCTTTGAATTTTGGAGGTGAGAAGTCTCAAATCATGGGTGAACCATAAAAATAACAATTTGAATTTGATCAATCTAGGAAGAGCATTTGGGCACTGATATCCCAAAAAAGAATAAATATCATGGTAGAAGGGTAGAAAAAGTGAGGCAGATGAATACAAAACCAAATTTTGTCACAGTTGATGACTGCTTCCTATACTACTAAGAATGCTTAATCTCTTTCAAGGTGCATAAATGTGCCTTAACTCACCTTCTCATTGCAAATGAGGATGGTCAGGGAAGATAAAGGAAAACACAAAGAATTTTATTTCAGGACTATCTGACATCTACAGAATGATCTTCCAGATAATTTGGAATCAACAATTCTGGTCTCCTAAAATTTCCCATGATGCAGTAAATGTTGCGGTGGCTTCATCCATTTACAGTCCTTAAACATACTTTCTCTTTCGTTCCATGGAGCCCTGAGAAAAGGCCTAGCCATCCCCTAACTGAAGTTGTTCACAAAGAAGAGAATACTTAATTTTTAGAGGTGAGGTTTATGAGGCAACATCTGGCTTTAAATGCCCATTCAATATTTTTAGCCAAACTGCAAATAAATTAAAATATTCATGTTTAAGAGTCATCTTGCCAATATTTTTTAAATGACGTGCACATAAAATGTAATAACAATTAATATTTTACTGCAATAATTAACTATAATGGTCACACCAAGGTGTTGGACAATTTCTATTGGTAAGATTTCAGCAGATACCTCTTAGAATCATGGCCGCTGCATTCTCTTCCCTGAAAATTTTCATCCTTGATGAATAACATCCATGATGTTATTTATAAGGAAATTTATCAATAACGTATTTGTTGTGAGCTTATCCTGAAAATCACTTAAAGGGAAAAGCTACTCTAGGAAGTTTAGCAAGAGTATGTCTAGAAGTTTATATTGGTATTCTTGACCTGATATTGTAACTATTATCTGGAAGATGCAGCATCTTTGTAAAAAGATCTAGTTTAATTCAACTCGTTTTAAGTGATCTACTGAAAAACAGAATAAGAACCCTCAAGAGAGTCTTAAAACATGTAACTCTGATTTTCTAAGAAACTAGTTTATCTTAACAGCCTGGAAAAAACTCTATAAAAGTTCTTGAGACAACTGTTCAGGAAGAAGTAAATAGTGACAGATACAATCTAGTAAGGACTGCATGGAAAGGCATTAAAAAAAAAACAGATAATCTTGTATTACTCTTTTCATATGATTTATGCCTTGGTTTCATTAGATAAAATCCTACATGCAACATAGAACATCATTGGCAACAGGCTGTCAGAGAAATCTCCAGTCAAACAAATAGAAAATAAGCAAAAGAGGCTTTGTCAAAAAAAAAAAAAAAAAAAAAAAAAAAAAAAAAAAAAAAAAAAAAAAAAAAAAAACACAACATATTTTTTTCATGCATTTTAATTCCAATGTGCACAGATGCCTGGAAAGAAACTGAGGTCCACAAAATGAAAAAGCTCTGCAATTCTCACTATTTGCTAACTGAACATCTGAACTAAACTTAAATGGCACATTACATTCCTTGAAAACTTTTAATTGCCTTTTGCAAGAATATATTGTTTAATTCTGGATGTGTTTCAATGCAGGGATAATTATTTATACTTTTACACTTTGGCAGACACTCTGAGATCTGAGTAATCAATGGAGACTTTTATATAGCATCAGCCTCATAGGCCAAATATACTTTAAACATATATATGTATGTATACACACACACACACACACACACACACACACACACACACACTTTTTTTTAAGTGTAAAGAGAACTCAACCTGCCCCAGGCATGTATTAATGTTTTTATCTTCATTCTTGGACATCAAATCTTTGAGGATTAACAATTTAGCATATATCTGCTTCTTGATTATATACAAATAACCTCAGAAGCCATCAAAAAAGACTAGTTACCTTCAGATTAGCTGATTTACTGAAACTACGAATAAAGAGTATGCAGTCCTCCTTTTCACCGCAGTATCAAAATAGTTCATTTGCTGACAGAAAGTGTTTGAATTCATGGCAAATAGTAAATGTTCTAAAGAGAACACATTAAAAGCCAAATTTGCTTATGAACAACAAAATTCTGGCAAGGAACTACAGCTTGTAACAGTCAAATGGCAGGCTCCCTTCATACCAAAGCATTATGATTACTTTGAGGAAAAGGCCATTGCATTCATCCCTAAAAGAGAAAGTTAAGTGCTAAAGTAGAGCATAGCACTGTTACGTAAAATCATTTAATGTGAAAATCTTCTATTGCAGTTTTTGTAATGCCATTTTCAAACTGAAAACAGTAATTTAGTTATGTCTTAAATACTCAAATAAAGTAAACTAGAGCTATTCAGATTATACTCAGATTATGCTGTTCAGACGCTGCTAATCTGGGAACTGTGCCTACCAGTCCACAAGAAAAGTACCCAAATTGGGAGTGTTTACACACTTTTAAAACAGTTTCGAAAGCGTAATTTTATGGCTGTGGAATTTAATTAAGTAAAAGAAGGTTTATGATTTGTCTATCTTTTTAAATTTCATTTTTGTATTAATTGATTTTCATTCCATTTCACAAAAATATACGTTTAAAATAGATATAAAATTTACAAAATAAATAAGCCCTACCCCTTTAGCACGGTTAGTGTGAAAAGCACTGAATTAGACAATTACTCTGGCCAGCATTCCCTGTTGTTAGCAAATTAATTATTGCTACAGTTATAACAAGAAAAATCCTGAACAAATCAGACAACCAGCAGCACTTTGAAAATAAAACGACGTAGGATATGCACAGGCTGAGGAGGGAAGGACCTGTATGGAGTATATGAAGGACCCACTTTTTAAGGAAAATTTACTGAGCAACCAGTACATAAACAGTATTAAAAAGTATGTTATCACTATTTTTTTATTTGAAAAACATAAGTCATAGCTATTCACCTAAATCTACTCACTGAAGTGAGGAAATCAATACTTTATAACTGGGGTGTTAGAGGACATTATCATTTCATACTGAAAATGAAATGAAAAAACAGATGCTGTTTAGGACTGTAGAGTATTAGCTAGTTTATGTAGACAAATAAATGCATATTTTTCAGGAGAGACCCAAGTGTAAACCTTAATTTGGAAGGATCATAATCCTTTACATTTCAAAAGAATTGCGTTATCATTTTTCTATACATTTATTGACAATAATGGTATAAATTAGCTTAAACCATAGCAAAGAGAATTCTTCCTTGCAGAAAGTGTTAAGTTCAGCTAACTAATTATGACAGCACTGTTAATGACTAGTTAATGAGCTATTGGAGTTTACTTTCCTTACAGGATGGATCAGAACCAATGTGACACAACACAGTTTGCCTGAAGGCAAAAGAATGATAGGTCATCTGATGTTTCACAGCATTTCCCAAATCTGTGAACACATAAAGTAGGAAAGAAATGAGCATGCTCATCGTTTAGTTTTTGGTGTATTTATGATGACTGCCTAATAGTAACACCTGTGGTGAGCAGGATTCTGAGACGGCCCTCATAATTCCCACTCCTGCAGATCCCACTCTGAGTGTGAGTGGGACCCATAATATGAAGGAACGTCACTCCCTTAATTATGTGATAGTATGTGGCAAAGGTGACACAATTCTGCAGATGGAATTAAGATCTAACATCACTTGATTATGAATGAATCAATAAAGAGAGTATAATGGATGGTCTAACTTAATCAGCTTCAAAGAGGGATTGAATCCCCTTTCTGAATGAAGAAATTTTTCCTCTAGGCAAGAAGAAATAAACTGTCATGTCCTGAGAGGACCTTTAATAGGGCCTCAACAAACGCAAGATCTTGAAAGAGGAGCAGGAAGTAGCCTCATACAGGAATGAAGGCCAGGCAACATGTTACTGCAGCCTTGTGAGACTCAACAGAGGACCACCACAACTCCTCAGCACTAAAACTGTTAGATAACAAATGTATGTTGTTTTAAACCATTCAGTTTGTGGTAGTATGCTACACAGAATAGGAAACACCAAACCAAAATAAATAAATGAATTTACATTACCAAATTTTAAATATGAGAGTCAATTTTTTTTTTAAAGAGACAGAGTCTTGCTCTGTTGCCCAAGCTTAAGTGCAGCGGCTGGATAATAGCTCACTGCAGCCCTGACCTCTGGGCTCAAGAGATCCTCTCACCTCAGTCTCCTGCATAACTGGGACTAATAGGTGCATGCCACCACATCCAGACAATGTTTTAATTTGTAGTAAAGATGAGGTCTTGTTGTGTTGCCCAGGCTGGTCTCAACTCCTGGGCTCAACTGATCCTGTCGCCTCGGCCTCCCAAAGTGCTGGGATTGCAAGTGTGAGCTTCCATGCCCAGCCCAGTATTCATTTTATCTTTGCATAAAATACCTTTATGAAGACTGTATTTGGGGCCTGATGTGGTGGCTCATGCCTATAATCCCAGCACTTTGAGAAGCTGAGGTGGGTGGATCACCTGAGGTCAGGAGTTGGAGACCAGACTGGCCAACATGGCGAAACCCCGTCTCTACTAAAAATACAAAAATCAGCTGAGCATAATGGCATGCACCTGTAATCCCAGCTTCTCGGGAGGCTGAGGCATGCGAATCGATTGAACCCAGGAGGAGGAGATTGCAATGAACTGAAATTGCACCGCTGCACTCCAGCCTAGGTGACAGAGCAAGACTCCACCTTAAAAAAAAAAAAAAAAACAAAGATTCTGTTTGGTTTGTTTAGATTCACTGAAGCACAAATTGGTCATCAGTCTTTGATTTCCTCTGTATAATCAGATTCAGATCTAGCATGTATTTCTAACTCTTCTCATTTATTCATGCCTGTACACTAGGAGGAAAGCTCACCAACTGAACACAGTAAAGGGCCACACATAAGCCCGCACACACCCCTCTTCTATACTTCAAAATGCCTTATGAGCTTGGATACAAAGTCTTGAAAAATTAGAACTGATACTTTAAACAGTATAACGTAATTGATGTTTACTCTTTTCTGAAAATATTTCATAATATACATTTATTACTCAAGGTAAACGATGGTATGCTTGTTGCTTATCTTAGAAGGAAAAATAAGCACCATTCTATATTACAAGTAGTATGGTAATGATTGCTTATGTAGGTTTAAAGTTACCATTTTCCATTTGCAGAAATTACTAGAACGATATTGCCAAGGGAGAACATCTAGGGCCTCTTTCACAGAATCAAACTCATCAGGGACAATGGGCCACTAAAATTATTTTTCTGCACACAAGGTCAATTTTTCTGCAAGGTCAATGACTTCATTATATACTCCCCCACCCTTATTCGAGGTTGTGTTCTCTCACTTTCTGGGGTTTCAGTTACCCGAAGTCAACAAAGTCCAAAAGTGTTACAGTGTTAGAGAAAGAGAGACCACCTCCACACAACTTATATTACAGTACACTGTTATAACTGTTCCATTTTATTACTAGCTACTGTTTTAATCTCCTTTCTGTGCCTAATTTATAAAATAAACTTTACCACAGGCATGTATACACAAAAACAAAGTATATATTTTTATTCAGGCTCCTGATTAGACTGTTATCCGGCTTCTAATCAGAGTCTATTTGTTCAGTGCTTTACATGCCAGTGTTTTACACGAATATTTTTAATCCTTACAAGAAATGTATGAAGTTTTATCAATGGGAAGCTTGACTTATTCAAGTTACCCAGCTAATTGTAGAGCTGAGCTTCGAATCTGCACTTTTAACCAACCATGCAAGTTCCATGAAGTAATTAAACCCTTATGTTCAAAAGCATCAATTTTTTAATGCAATAACTTCTCCTCTATGCCATTAATATGGTACTAGTTAAGAACCATTTTGAGGAGAACTAAAAAGTCACTCAAATGACTATCTATCCTCTGGTTCAGGTGAGGAAACCTGATTAGAAAGGCAGCAACCCAAGACCAGATGCAAGGACTCACACCTGTAATCCCAGCACTTTGGGAAGCTCAAGCGGGAAGATCACTTGAGGTCAGGAGTTTGAGACCAGCCTGGGCAATAAAGTGAAATAGCAAGACTCAGTCTCTCCAAAATACTGTTTGAAAATTAGTGAGGCATGGACAACAGAGCAAGACCCTGTCTAAAAACAAAACAAAACAAAAACAGAAAGGCAGCAACCATACCATCTATGATAACTTATTAGAATTGTAATTACTTGACAGTCACATACAAGAATGAAGTTTGAATGATACTCAGCATAGATCCGACATCTAAATTCATTTAAATTATAGGAGACCTGTGTAAGTTGGCAGGACTCTGTATGAGCTAGTAAACAGAAACGATATGGAGCAAACGCCCATCTTCAGCTTCAGACAAAAGAAATGACACATAGCATAAGAAATCTTAAACATAAATCAGGACGATAGGCAAGGAACCATCTGGTGCATTGTATTTATTTACTTTTTGACTTGGTCCTCCCTTTCCCACTCCCATTCTAGAGATTTTCCCCTAGTGTTCTAATCAGATTAATGTGAAAAGCATAAGAGAAAATAGCAATCTTTACTAATCTCACAGATTCCTCCAGGAGTAGATTAGAAAATCAAGAAAAAATGTCTAGTTCTAATGGTTCCACATTAAAATAAGAAAAGATGAAGAAATTAACACTTTTCACTCTTTGCTCAATAAATTCAGTGGGATATACATAGACAAGTACTTGATGGCCTCTCATTTAAGCCTTACAATTTTCCCTAAAAGGTATGATATATGATACTTTTACAGAATATGAAATGAAACTGAAAGAAAATTAACTTTCCAAGATCACACAGGCTAGCAGGGTTCAACCTTAGGATTCTCTGACTCAAAATCCTGAATCTTTCCAGTATACCAAACTGCCTACCTTGAGTCCTCTGAACTTCCACAGCATAGACTCATATGGTTCTAGCTTTACTTAAATATCTATCAACTTAACAACTTTTGGGAGTTAGTAGAGCAATACAGAATCACTGTGAGTTTGAAGATGTGAAAGAGTAGGACTGCAGGACTCAAACTGGACAAAAAACTAAAACAATAATCGGCAGTTATACATCACATTCATTTTGATGTTTCAGTTACTCTTAATAAATTTACAATCTTTCCCATAGATGACTGGCATTTCTGGATACTATAAAGCATTTTCATGTTTTATAATGTTTTCTAAATGTATATATTCTCCATACATCTAGCACATCTGAATCAGCATGTATATTTTCTTCATATCTTATTGTAACTTTCACTTGATATAAATCATTATAATATGCATTTGATGTTTATATACTGTGGAACATTTATTTTATATATATATATATACACGCACACACACACACATACACACACGTCATATATATGTAATACATCTGTGTATGTGACTGATAGAGGTGTTTCTCTGCAATTAGGGTAGACATACAGAGGCAACAGAAGGAAGAAGGAAAAAAAATCGATTCTGAGTAGCCTGTTGACCCCAGGTTTTGGCTCCCTGTGCATATTACAAGAATAGAATCCAGGAGCCAAATTACTTCACATGTGGAAAAACCCAAAAGGGGTAGGACCAAATCCAAGACTTGCAACCTTCAATGGCTCCTCTGTCACAATCACGTACACTGGGACTCAGCTGGTTTTTAGATGCCACACAGACAGGTTGTGTCACATCTGATAATTTAAGGAGATGAATGACCTCATATAATTATCACGCATGGTTTGGTCTCTGATGAGTTGCCATTTCCTTGTGTTTATTTATTACCATCGCAGAAGAGTATAAATTTTAAACAATTACTCACCAGTAGACCTTGACACCC
Source organism: Plecturocebus donacophilus (assembly GCA_004027715.1). Classification (NCBI taxonomy): domain Eukaryota; kingdom Metazoa; phylum Chordata; class Mammalia; order Primates; family Pitheciidae; genus Plecturocebus; species Plecturocebus donacophilus. Next base: position 14,209 of record PVKP010030867.1, read on the forward strand.
ATGTATCAATCCTCTGGGAACGAAGCTACCCATGCACAATAAAATTTTGCCTCATAAAAATTAATGCCAATTTCTCCACTTATATCAACAGGAAAATCAGGTGTTTGGACAGACAGCCAAGCAGCTAATATATTTAATTCAGAGCAATCCGCAGAGCCTCCATTGTGCCCATCCTCCTGAGGCTTCATATGGCCCATTTGTTTAAGTCACCCAACATTTTTGCAGATGTAAATGTAAATTTAAGTCAATTCTAATAAAATGTCATGGCAAAGACGGGGTGGTATTTTTAAAGTGACAAACATCATAAAAATTTTGCATTCTTTTCTGTAGCAAATGTCAGAATGACTGCCATAAAAAGGCCATGTTGGCTGGGCATGGTGGCTCACGCCTGTAATCCTAACTTCGGGAAGCCAAGGCAGGAAGATCACCTGAGATCAGGAGTTTAGGATCAGCCTGACCAATATGGTAAAACCCCATCTCTCCTCAGAATACAAAGAAATTAGCCAGGTGTAGTGGTGGGCGCCTATAATCCCAGCTACTCAGGAGGCTGAGGCAGAAGAACTGCTTGAACCAGGAAGGCAGAGGCAGCAGTGAGCGGAGATCAGGCCATTGTACTCTTAGCCAGGGCAACAAGGCGACACTCCCTTTTTTAAAAAATAAAGGAAAAAAAAGGGTCAGGCTCCTGGCATCAAAAACTTGCTGCTTCAATGGTTATCATCAAACTGTAATCATTAGTCATGGTATTAATGCATTGGTTAATCCAAAACATCTCTTTTAGACATAAATCAATTCCAAATTTGCACCAGAAATTTTTTCAGTGTTTGATTTCTACCAACAAGAGAACAGTGTTTATGAGAGGATCAACTCCATATATATTGCAAAGTGAAGGGGTGGACTTAGATGAGTGTAGCTAACCGTCAGTCAGATGAGTCAAGTAAAAGCTGGCCTTTCTCAGTATGCTCTTGGGAGATTTTTGCCAACTTCTGTATTGGTTGCGAAAAATGCAATTGGTCTTGATTTCACCAGCCTGCACTCACTCAATTTGTAGGGTAGTCGGGAATCATTTCTATAAACATCCTGGATAGATAGCTTTATTAACTTCCATATATTCTGTTTTGAGGCTGCAAACTCACATCTTTGACAATGAGAGGATATCAGTGGTAAAGCTATGACTTTTAAAAATAGATTCACTCTCTGTGGCAGAGTTCTACAACAGGTGCTGGCTGAAATGTCACAACAAAGCACATCAAATGCTTTGTGGTTCTGCTTTCTTTATGGTCTCTTTTAGGACACTGGTTTTGTCCTTAACCTAGGGATAGAACAGTTCATCCAGCCCGGTCCACTTACACTCTACTGCCTCTCTTTTCATTTCCCTTTTATGATAAAAGGCTACACAAGTTTTAGGAAGAGACATTTTTAAGAACTGCTAAGCATCCCTTTTTCCATTCATTTTAAGTTTTTCTCATGGCCCAAATGGTTATATATTAGCACAATAATCTAGCTCACTGACCCATAGTCATCAATTCATGATCTCTTAAAGGCAGAAAAATCGCACAAGGCACAAATAATGAAGCCTGGCTATTATATAGTCCTTAAAATTTCCCCATGCATTCTTTGATTTAATCCTCATAACACTGGATGCAGGAAGCAAAAATATTACCCTTGTTCTACAGATGGAGAAATCAAGGCTGAGAATTAGTTCTGCTCTAGTTTACATGACTCCTCTCCCTCAATCTTATTGCTGGAATATGCAGCCAGGTGAGATAATAGATGCTAAGACCTCAAAGCTCCTGCAAAGGGCAGCAAAGTTCAGCAGGTAAGTGTAGGAATCTAGAATCGAGCTGCTTGAGATCAAACTCTAACTCCTAAGGAAATTCAGAAAAGTTCTTCATAGCTTAAACTTGTTTCCTCATCGACAAAACAGATATAATAATTCTTATCTCAGAGGACTGGCTTGAAGGTTAGATGTATTAAAAACATGAGGCTCACGCCTGTAATCCCAGTACTTTGGGAGGCTGAAGCAGGTTGATCACTGAGGTCAGGTGTTGGGAGACCAGCCTGGCCAACATGGTGAAACCCCATCTCTACTAAAAGTACCAAAATTAGCTGGGCGTAGTGGAGCATACCTGAAATCCCAGCTACTTGGGAGGCTAGGCAGAAGAATTGCTTGAACCTGGGAGGTAGAGGTTGTAGTGAGCCAAGATCATACGACTTTGTTGCCTGGGCAACGAAGCGAGATTCTGTCTCAAAAAAGAAAAAAAAAGGTGGGGGGGCTACTAATTAATAGTGCCTGGCATATAGAAGGATCTCAAAAATGTCAGAAAGCAATATTATCATAATTGAAGGAAGATTGTTAGTAATTATTACCATTCAGACACTACAGATAGAGACACCAAAATTAGCTCAAACTGTGAACATCTATGGGAGACAAAAAAGGGCAAAGTCACAAAAGAGAAATAAATAGCCCACCTAACCCTTCTATCTCTTGCCACAAACCACAGGAGTGGTTTTTCCACACTGCGATCGTACCAATGAGATGAAGACTGATTCTTAGATCCGTTGGCATTTGCAATCTTAACCATTCATTCATTCATCTTGGAAATTCAGGGAACTGCTGCAATGGAAACTGCCAGTAATTTCCAGACCTTCAGGAGACCTGCAATGCCTCAGTGAGGGTTGACCAGGGATATGCTTTGCAGGGGATATTCTGTCAATTTTCGGTTTATTTGTTTGGAGACGAGCCTCCCTGTTGCCCAGGCAAGACTTGAACTCCTGGGCTCAGGCGATCTTCCTGCCTCAGCCACCCTAACAGCTGAACCTACAAGCAAGCCCTCACCCAACTGCCAGTGGCTTTTTATCTTCCAGAGTTATTATTTTGTTTTCTTGACAAGGATCTGTTTCAACCAAAACTTCTGCCCTCTACTGAAGGCAGGAAGCACCAATAGTGTAGGGCAGTAAACCACTACTATCTGCTCAAAATAAATGACTAAGTAATGCTCAATTGCCAAAGGAAAGAACTATCTGTTCTTTTATCTGTTTCTTTTTCAATGATATTACTGTAAGATCTTTCTACCACAAGCACTACACACTTTTTAAAAGCTAATGACATCTTATAAAACTACATGGATCTTTAAGATGATAATCTCTTCTAGGAAAGAAGTAAATGAAAAACAAAGACAAGTGAGAACCAAATGTTGCCATGTCCAGAGGTAACACAGTGGCAAACCGGAGTCTTGTTACTACCACTGAAAGAAAACTCTAATCCATGCCTCTCAAAATTTGAATATTACTAATGTGCATGTATGACATTTCTGAATCATGTCAGTCCTTCTTGAGAATGAAATATGTAATTTAAATCATTCCTCTAAAAACATATTCAGTAAATTAAAATTGCATCTAGCCTGTATTCCAACCATCTGCTTTAATTCTCAAGGCTGGTTCATATTTCAAAAGTTACTTTGTAAGACATTGTGTTCAGTCTTGATCCCTTCTTCACCTGCCTCTATCAGAACATTTATCCACCAATCATGGTATCGCATTGCTTTCATCTCTCTGCCATTTGGTCTTCTCCCTCTGAGGCACTGGAATCTCCCTTCTGGTAACATTCAGTTGTCTGTACAGCCTTCCCCACCCTCCCCACCCTCCCCTCCCTCCCCACCAGAGCCTTTTTCTGAGAATCGCCTCTTCCCCAATCCATGGTAATAGCAACTGGCCTTTTACAATGTAATACCTACTAATAAGGTTGGACTAGATATGGAGAACTAACCCAAGCTCAGGCAACCAGAGTCCCTTTTCCAAATCCCATCTCCTAGTCACAATTAAATGGGCTGTAAGTGGTCGGTCATCTGGCCCATATTCAGAGTATCATCACATCTTCTTTCGGAGGTTATCTTTTGGACTCGGATTCTAGACTCAAGCTGGTTCAAGGCCTCAAAGGAAAAAACATAATCCCTTGCAACCATTCAACACTATGAGCACTGGGAGGCAGAGAATGCCAATTTATAGAGAAAGAGAAGAAAGAAGTGACACAAAGAAAAGCAGAAAATAACCTGAGAGATTATCATGATAGCAGTCTCACCTTTTTCTTCAGTTGCTGGCACATCCTTGACCTGAACTCCCTTGATGGATCATCCAGCTTGACTATCATTTAAACATATTTCTCTTTTTGGTTTAAGATAGTCCTATGGTTTTGTACAATTTACAATCCTAAATGGCCTAATATTCACTTATCCATTTTTTATTATTTTTTCTTAACCTTTATTTTTAAGTTCAGGGGCACAAGTGGAGGTTTGTTACAAAGGTTAACTTTTGTCTTAGGGGTTTGTTTACAGATTATTTCATCAGCCAAGCATTAAGCCTAGTATCTATTAGTTGTTTTTCCTGATCCTCTCCCTCCTCTGACCCTGCACCCTCTGAAAGGCCCCAGTGTGTACTGATCCCCTCTATGTGACCATGTGTTCTCATCATGCCACTCCTTGTGAGTGAGAACACGTGGTACTTGGTTTTCCGTTCTGTGTTACTTTGCTAAGGATAATGTCTTACTCTGGATTTACTCTCTTATCTCTCACTTTCCTCATGTCACCAAATTCCTGGAAAGAACAATCTGTACTTGTCTCCATAGTCTCAACTTTAGCGACTCCTCAAGCCACTGAAACCATGCTTCTGTCCCTGACGCTCACTGAGACTTCTCGCGTCCATCAATGGCCTGACGACTTCCTTAAAGGAGTCATCTTTTTTGACCTCTCTGCAGAATGACCTGTAAATCGAGGCCCTTGTTTTGAAACTCACTGTCTATCTTAGTAGATGCTAGATAAGTATGAGTTAAATAAATGAACAAATCCTTCTTCTGCCTTCAGAGATATTGGTCTCTGAATTTGCCTCCAAATTCTCTTCAGATACATAATTCTAAGGGCTAAGAGACATCTGTAAGACACTGCAAACTCAAAACGTCCAACAATCAACTTACTCCCACTCTCTCCACATCAATCTGCATTCATCATGTGTTCTCTAGTCTACAAAATTTGATAACACATAATCCACGTTAGAGATCTACAAGTTATCTCCAACTCTTCTTCTCTTCCTGATTCCCCAAGTCTCACAACCATCAAAGCCTGAAATTATACGCCTACTTCATCTCTGCTTCACTTTTTCACTGCCAGTATTCTTTTTGAAATCTCGGGCATCATCTCTGGTTCAGTGAATGCTGCAATGGTAGACTAACTAACTGCTCTCATTGCCTCTGCCTCATATACTGGCCCTCCTTGATCCATCTTCTACGAATTTTGATTCAAACTTACTTTTTTTTTGTTTTAATTTAAAAGTCTCAATAGCAACACAGAATGAAGACCAAATTTGTTTTGGTACACAGAACAAGGCTATTGCAAATGTCGACATGATATCACCAGTGCCCATCCCCTCCTTGGGTCAGGATGCAAGAAATTTATAACCAGACTCAAGCCAACAGTTACCAACATCACTTCCCATCCACAAGCCATATGCCTAACAAAGAACAGACCATGTTTCTTTAGACTATGCCCCTCCAGTATGCAATGTACTTTTTCCTTGGTCATGCTGCGATGTATCTCAGTGTTTCACAGTCAGCTTGGAGTTGCTAATGTCTTCCTTAGGGACTTTCTCCCTCAATTTGTATTCTCAACATGTAGCTCAGTGCAGTACATAATTTGCACTGAATAATAATAATTGCATTAATTGTTGAATTAAATTATATTTGGTGTTTAAAATATTTGAAACAAGAAATATTAAAAGAGAAAGTATAAATTAAAATTACTTCTAAAAAAAAAGTGTACTGTTTCTTAGAAGCCTAGTTTTAAGTACATCACCTAGAACTTACCTCCAAGTTCTTTTTTCTTGTAATCTAATGAAAAAAAATTACTAACGGAATTTGTCTTGTTGATGAGCACTTAAGCTCTTAATAAAATGCCATGCCAGTGTTTCTTATCCAATAAACCATTTCCCAGAATTTCATAAAAACTAAGAATTTTTAAGTATTTCTGTTTTGAAATCTAGGTAATTCTACTGTCTTTGGTCTCCAAGGTGCATTTCCAAATGTGAATATTTAAATCTCTAAAAATGATTCTTATGTTTAGGAAACAACACTTCCAATATAACTAAGCTCATATGGGAAATGAAGAAGACAGAAGAAATTAAGAAAAATAACCAACTGCTACGTTTAGTATCTTTCATGTAAATTTGCACCTAGTAAATCTGAGGGCTCTTCTCTCCGCCCCACTTACACATGCATCATTCATTCCTCAGAGTATTTTCACCACAACGTCTGTTGATCATTTTTTGAAAACAAGAGATTTTTGCAGTCTGCCTGAGCCCATTTATTTTATTGCGCCATCCCTCTTTTAACTCTCAAAATATGGTATTATTGATATTTAACCATCCCTTCACATAGTTTGACAGTATGCACCTTAGAAAAATGTTATTAGCGCTTTCCCTTCTTTCCCCTAATACTAAGGTATTGGGCAAATATCAAAAGAAACAATTCACTAGACTTGTTTGAAAATTTGGTATGTGTTTATTACATAATATAGGTTTATCTGTATGTCAAAATCCCTCAACAATTTCTCTTAGAGAGAAATGTCTGATGGTAAGAGGAAATCTCCTGAAACAGTGAGTGCAGATTTAAGTGAAAAGGATCTGAAATTGAGGTCTGATCACAGGTAACTTAAGATAAAACAAATTTTAAAATTTTTTATTTCATTTGATGGTATATACAAATAATAATGTTATGGTTAACAGTAATTATAGGCATGTGTGTGTATGAAAGACAGAAAAACCAGAATGAATTATTTGAATAAAATAACAGGAATTACTTTTCATCATTTGCCAGGAGACCACTATAAAGTATTTTTAATTACTCAGAAAAAAGAACTTCAAAGAGACAGTAAGATTATCCCCAAATCTGAAGCATTTAAAATGACCAACACCATTACTTTCTACTGCCACCAGTTCTAGTTTAAGTTGTTCTTCCATTTGTGATATAGAATTTTAAATGTATCCTAATTTTTTAAATCCACAGAGCATATGGTTAAAAAAAAAATCAGCAGAAGCAAATGTTAAAATAACATTTAGCCAGAAATATCCCACATTCATATTCAAAGAGAACTTCAAATATTGCTTTATATATAACAGCCTAATTCTGAATTATTGAAATTAACTATAAAAAGTGTGCCAGTTTGTTGAGGCCACAAAGTCAATCTTTTCCCTGTTCATGATCTGTACAAACAAGTGGCAAAATGTAAAGGAGCAGTGACCACCTTCTTCACTCATTTTTTAAAATTGCTAAGAGTAGCTGATTCTATGTACTGAATTACTACAAAAGATGTAAAGCCTACAAAGAAGGGATACTCAAGAGCTTATATTTTACAAATAAAAACTTTAAACCTGTGCACATTTGCCTTCATTCCTAAAATATCGCACCACCAAATACGTTTAATTCTTACAAATTTCAAAGCATATCTTATCTAAATGAAAGAAATAAAACTGCTTAGTATGTAAACAACTTTTAATAGGTACCAACATTTCAAATGGAACAGTTTCTTTCTCATACTTGTTTTGTTTAAAAGACAACAAAACTATCTTTAGAATCACTTTTTTTAATTACTTGTCAATTATGTTAATAATCTATCTCTATAGGACTTGAGCATTTTCAGGCTACTTGTGTATGAAGTATCTCATTTAATTGTGTCAGCAAATTATTCTTAAATGCTGGTGTTATTAAGTTAGATTTAATCCCTGAAAACAGTTGTGAATTGACAGAAGTCCTAAAGTACGAACACTTGTTAATAAACTTACCTTACTGAGGTTTTTCTACTCTATCAGTCCACTTAAAGTTTTAAAAATATGTGTGGACATACACATGTATATATGTGTATTCGCATACATATAAAATATTATCTATTAAATAGAATATTACACAGTGAAACAAACTAGGCAAATTAATTATGTGATGTTAATATTTTGGACTCTCAAGGAAAAGGTAGTAACAGTATTTTTCACAAAGTGCTGCCAGTTTTACTTAATTGACATTGAGGTCAATTGCCTTTTTCTTTCAACTCTGTAAACAATATGATGCAATCATTCACGTTTCAGTGCACATACAAAAAAATGAATCATGTGTAAGCTACATGGTTGGCCATCACAGCCCATTCCCAGTTTACTGGAAAGCAGCTGTATGAAAGCCTTGGGAACAGTCGTGGTACTGCTCACAGACAGTTCATGAAAAGAAAGACTAGTTGACACACTTAGTGACACAGTGCTTGATACACACTGCAAGCCTTAAGTAAATGTGGAGATGATATAATAGAACAAAGTTTGTTCCCCATGGAAAGCAGCTGACCTGCTTTTTGAAACACTACCACAGACAGCTCTTTTAATAGAAATAATGGAACACTGTTATCTTAATAACGACAAAATCTTACTTTTTTGAAATACTGAATTCTGATTTTTTTTCCCAAAATGCTAGGTATGCTTATGTTAGAAATGTTTATGTCCACACATGTAAGACACTAAAAGAGATCAACAAACTGCATGATTTGCCTAAAACATGTTTCATTTTACACATTTACTTCTCCAATTTAAAGTTATAAATAGCTTGAAGACATGTGCTAGGAAATTCTTGGAAACTTGCATCTATATTAAGAAATAGGGAAAACAAGAAAATGAAGAGGTGCTTTATATAATGATACTTCAAAGACTATATATATTAAATAATATAGCTTGTTATGAGTAGTACTGTAAAAATTACTTTTAAAATTTCTAAATGCATTATTTATGAATATATACTCCTAAATATATATTCTAAATTTAAACACAATAATAATATCCATATGGTATGTTTTTTGTAAAAACTTACTACATATAAACCTTAGACAAAAAGAGTATTTTATTGTTAGTTTTATCAATGTTGGAGAAATAATAGAGGTCTGCACAGTCAGGTGGCTGTGAGGAAAAAGACTGCAAAGCTTTTATCTATTTTCAAAATGAACCACCTACTTTATATTCTAATTTTATCTGTATTTATTAAATTAAATTAATGAAAGCCATGGGGAGAAAAGGTAATAAAGGCACATTTTATTTTCCTGTAATAAACCATAATATACTTAGATTCTTATATTTTCTGACATTTTTTAAAAACTATATCCGTTTTAGTCTGCTTAATTTTCAAATGCCAATCCAAATAGCTACACATATAGCTATGTGTAACATTAATAAATTTAACATATTACTACTTACATGGAAAAATATATCTATTGTTGCATATTTTAAAATATACATCTGTGGAATAATAAATGTCATATGGTTAAGCCGATGAGAACAAAATTAAAGACCTGAGAAAAGTTTATTAATGTTCACTGCTTCAGGTTTTATTTTACATTTAATATTTTATCTCATAATTGATCATATGGCACATTTCCTTGTGTATGTAAAATGTAAACAGAAACTGCTGAGTGCAAGTGAGAATAATTATGTCACTTCTAATGCATGGATTAGATATCCATTACAATATCCTGACATACAAAATTTCTCCTTTACAGCCTTAGATACAAATTTGTCTAATAACAGAAAAAAATATATAATCTAAGTATTTAAACACAAAAGTACTATTCTTTGATGAGATTTCATGTTTATTTCCTGTGAATATCTATGATTCTTAGTTTTTTATTTATACTATTGTACACTTTATATTAAAATCCAGTGGGCTCTCAGCCAATTATTGTTGACTGGCATTTTGATGTGACTGAGATAAAAGTTTAATATGAATAGTTATAACTATAATTTTGTAAAATGCACTTGTAGATAGAGTCTAAAATTAAGGACAAATTTAAATTAACATTATAATACTGGCTATCACACATGTAATTCTAAATTTTAAAACAGAAGTCTTTTAATATATGCCAAGAAATTATTTCTAGAAAAAGGGACAAGTACCCTTTTCGAAAGCTATATTTTAAAATACCAATACAACATGTGCATACTATAGCAATAAAAATGATGTATTTTCCATTTACGTATCAACCAATACACATTATGTGGCTGCTACCATATCACATATTTATGTTTCACACCTTAGGGAGAAAAACATTTCCAAAAGAAACTCCTAACCCAGAGAAGTAACTGTATCAAAATTTCTTTGTCTAAAAAAAACTCTATTTTAGTGTTAACTCTTAGAACTGGTTAACTACTACTTTAATCCAAAAAAATGTTATATAGAATGTATGCTAAACCAGAGAGCTAAAAATGAAAGAAGATATTTAGACTGACATATTATTTGTTTTATTGTAATAAAATTTAAGCCCTCCATACAAATGTAAACACTCTACTTTAAAAAAAAACTTTGAATTACTAATTCTAATTGAAGTCCAACTCCAATTATTGCATAATTAATTTTATAGTGTGTGATAGCATGCTCTTCCTCTTCAGATGATAAAAACTTCTTATATTACTTTTCCTCTGAAAAATAAAATTGGCAAAACAACAAAAATATTTACTAATGATACCCAGAGAAATTTATACACAGAAACATAGTAATTGCCTTTAGTAACACTACACTCTTTGTACTCACTTTTTATAAATTTGAAAATTTCCCCAAAGATTTGAGATTTGTCCTGATTGACCAGTATATATGAATTCTTTTCTCAAAAGAAAAGCAAGTGGCACTACATCATGAAAAATATTGCATTTTTTTAATTTCAGAAAGTTTATTCAGAAATCTAACATGAAGTACAAATGTCAACCATCAGTTCTTTCCTCAGAAGGCAGTGTTACTAACTTTTCAAATAAAAAACTGAAGATGCAGAAGGCTTCCAAAAACATTGTTAAGATTGCCTATAGGAGATAGACTTCGCTCCACAAAACCTTTTATTAAGTATTTCATTCATGAACTAATCAATGTCTTATATAATTTTAAAATATCTTAAATTTTTATTGTTAAAAAAAATTTCAGATCCTTTCAAAGAAAAGAAATTGTGGTGTCCTACTTCCCATTGTTGTCCACTATTTACACTCTTTCTTGTCTCTAGTAAATTTCTGACCATGAAAATTGGGTAACTTGCAATTTTAGGAAAGCAGAGGTTCCTCTTACAATAAGGATTTTTACATTAATATTTTACCATAGTATGTTGAGGAATAAAAGGATGTATTTTGTTATAGTTTTCCCCAATGCTATGATGATGTATCCCCCCATGATAAAAATATTGATAAATTGTTGGTTAAAAACAACACTGTAAAAATGAGTAATCGGAACACAGTTGGAAAGCGACTGTTTTTTAAAGAGCCACTTCTTTATTTGACACAGAATACAAGCGACTCAATTGAGTTCTCACTTTACAGGCCAAGCAACAAAAAGACTTTAAAAAATTAAATGGAAGTGTGATGCCTTAATAAGAGTAAATAATTTTGAAGCATCTTTAGGGTGATTCTTAAAAATATCCGACTGGAATATCCTGCCAATTAAACGAAGATCTCCAGATGGCATTTACCCTTTTGCTTCATAACAAAAAGGATCTGCAATTCAGTTTTATGGAAGATTATCTAAAGAGGAACATTACTGTAAATCAATGACAAGAAAAAAAAAATTTAGACACTCCCCTTCTCCAGGATAGAATGTGCATCCTCCAGATTCTTGCACTGACATCTAATGTAATAAATACTTAAAACTGAATCTTAAATAATAGCCGCAGGCTTTCAACCGGTAAAGATTCACTGTTACTTTCCACCAAAAACTCCAGTATTCTGCACTCAGCCAACAAAGGACAGCAAATAATTCCCAGCAGCATAAATACCGGGAAAGCTACCTTGGGCTTTGTTTTTGTTATGTAAAATGCATTAAAGTGACTCATCCACTTAAGATTACCTACCCTTAGAAGCTTTAAAGAAGCTTCAAGAACCAAAATAAATGCTTTCCCAGAATGCCGGATAGGCTATTCGGCACATAAAAAAATATGTATATATTTATATGTGCCATTGGGTTAGACTCTATTTTGCTGCCTAAGAGAGGAAAGAATTGTTATTTTTCATTCCCTTCCTGTCGTGTGACTATAGCTACCTATAAGCCCTCTATTTCCAGAACAGCAGCGAGGTCTTTTTCATTTAAAAGTTATTTTAGAAACATTAAAAATAAAAGAAAATCGCAGGAGACTGGAAACAGTCCCTCCTTCAAAGAACAGGCTCTATTCATTCGAAGAACAGGGACTGCGCGTCTGCCGACACTTAGGTGTTTCAAATAACGGGTTGGAGCGGCTGGACCGCGTGGTCCCAGTTCCTGCGAGCCCCTGCGTGGACAGCACCCTGGACGCGGGGAGCCAGCAGGCGTCTAATCTGCAAGGCTGTCGAGTGCATCCAGGAACGTGGGAGAAAACGAGTTTGGGCACTACAGCAATTAAAGAGCATTTCGGAAGCCTAGCGTGGGAGAAGTCCACGCGACCTCGGCCAGCCCGAAATTCCCTATTTGTAAAATACTCAAGCAAAACAGAACTTTTTATTGAACTGGGTTGGATGAGAGCGGGTGAACTGGTTAGCTGGAAACTTTTCCCCAGCACGGCTGCACTCTGAAGTCTAGAGCATCCCTTTAGAGACGGGCTGAGACGCCGCCGAGTCGTCGGGCGCTTCCCGGGACAGCCAGCCCCTCGCGTCCGGCCCCGCGTAGGCGCCCGAGACGCCGGTTCGGGGCGCATTCCAGCGGCGAGCCGCGCGCACCGCCCGCCCGGCCGGCCTCTCCGCATCCGAGCCTGGCTGCCCGGCCGCTCGCTCCCCACCCCCACGGGCGGAAAAGCCCCGCGACTCGGGAACCGACCCCCACACCGGCTCCCGCGGCAACCTCGGCCGGCGCTGCCCGCCCGGCCCGGCCCCGCCGACTTACGTGACGGCCGAGGGGAACGGCTCCGCCGACGAGGGGCCGATGAGCAAAGACTGGAAAAGTGTCAGAGTCAAGGCCAGCAGGCAGCCAGCAGCCATCTTCGCGATCGAAGATCGATGCCCCCTCCCTGCCCACGCGGGGGAAGGAGCGGCGCTGGAAACCGCGGGCGGAGGAAGAGCAGCACCCGCCGCCGGGACCGCGGGCGTCTGCAGGGCCCTAGGCGCGGCCGGGGCCGGCGAGGGCGGGAGCGGCCGCCGGGGAAGGGGCGGTGGCGGGCGGACCCACTAGCGCGCGTCGGCTGCTCCGCGCCGCGGCCGCCTGGCCTGCGCCGCCATCAAGGGCGACTTCGGAAACAGACCTCGGCGGGCCCGCCGGCGCTCGCGCGCTCTCGCTCTCCCTCTCGGTTTCCTCCCTGATTTATTCC
>PVKP010030868.1:0-27514 GCA_004027715.1 Plecturocebus donacophilus
AGGAGTGGGCTGAATTTCACGTCTGGAATGGACTGCTGCAAGAGGGAGGCCAGGGGAGGCCAGAGGAGCCTGAAGGTAGAGTTGGCCCTGGGAGTATGCGTTCCCAGTCACAGAGATCTGGAGGAGGAGCTTAGACTTCCATGGGCTGCAGAGTTGGCAGAGTGGGACCCAGTCACGTTTTGGTTTTTTTTTTGAGGCAGGATCTCGATCTGTTGCCCAGCCTGGAGTGCAGTGGTGCCATCTCAGCTCACTGCAGCCTTGATCTCATGGTCTCAAGTGATCCTCCCACCTTAGCCTCCTGAGTAGCTGAGACTACAGGCTTATGCCACTGCACCCAGCTAATTTTTTTTATTTTTTATTTTATTTTTTTGCAGAGACAAGGTCTCCCAATGTTGTCCCGGCTGATTTCAAACTCCTAGGCTCATGTTCCACCTGTCTCAGCAGTCCAAAATTCTGGGATTACAGGTATGAGCCACCACACCCAGCCAGAGCAGCCACTTTATCTATCTACCTATCCACCTACCTACCTATCTATCTTTTCTAAAATAGGGTCTCACTCTGTTGCCCAGGCTGAAGTGCAGTGGCAGAATCACAGTTCACTGGAGCCTTAAACTACCAGGCTTAAGCAATCCTCCCACCTCAGCCTCCTGAGTAGCTGAGACGACAGGCACACACCACTATATCTATTTTTTAATTTTTTTTTTTTTTTTAGAGATGGGATCTTGCTATGTTGTCTAGGCTATTCTCAAACTCCTAGCCACAAATGATCCTGCCACCCCAGCCTCCCACAGTCCTGGTAAGATAGGTGTGAGCCACCACACCCAGCCAGTTTTATCTATATCTTGAGGGTCAGGAAAACCCCCTGGTTGGCATCTGCCTGACATATAGAAAGTGTGCAGGCCAAGCATAATAATCGTGCCTGTAATCCCAGTGCTTTGGGAGGCTGAACTGGGAGGAGAGCTGAGGCCACGAGTTTAAGACCAACCCGGACAACATAGCAAGCCCCTGTCTCTATCAAAATAAATTAATTAATAAATAAAAGAAATAGCTGGGTATGCTGCGTCCACCTGTGGTCCCAGCTACTGGGTCAGGAGGATCACTTGAGCCCTGGAGTTCGAGGCTGCAGTAAGCCCTAATTATACCATTACAGTCCAGCCTGGTAACACAGAGAGAGACTGTCAAAACAAAACCCTGCAAAACAAAAGTGCTCACAATGTTCATTATTCATATGATTAGTCGAATGCTTTCCCTTCTTAAAGAGTGTTGTTTAGCTTTCAGCTCAACTCCAGAAGGCTGACTATGAGATTAGGTGGGGGCTCCCAACTCTTGGCCCAGGCTCTTCTCCTTACCATCACCCACTGGGTCCTCTTTGCAGACCACAATGAGTTCGCTACCAAGAGAACTCACTCCAGGCCGGCGCGATGGCTCACGCCTGTAATCCCAACACCTTGCGGGGCTGAGGTGGGCAGATCACTTGAGCCCAGGAATTAGAGACAAGCCTGGGCAACATGGCAAAACTCAACGAAAAATTATCTAAGTGTGGTGGTGTATGCCTGTGGTCCCAGCTACTCAGGAGGCTGAGGTGGGAGAATCACCTAAGCACGGGAGGTCAAGGCTGCAGTGAGCTGTGATCACGCCACTGCACTACGCCAGCCTGGGTGACAGAGTGAGACCCTGTCTGAAAAAAAAGAAAGAAACCACTTCTTGGATTAAACCATGCCCAGGCTACTGACAACGACCATCAGGGTAATTTCTAGGTCCCTAGGTCCCAGCAACAGCAGGGAAGGATGAGCAAGTGATGTGGCAAAGGTCGCAATAATTATAATAATCACTCCCAAAGCCTGTGGCTCTGAGCTCCCACAGTGAAATCCTAGGCTCCCTACCCCTTCTCCCTCATCCTAAGGCTGTTCTTCCTCCCATCCTCCACCTTCCCCAGTCCCAGGAGAGTCCCTGAAGGGTTCACAGTCTCTCTTCATTACAGAGATGACATTACACAGAGGACATTGCCTGAGGGACCAAGATCAGAGGTGGAGGTCCAGTGCAGGAGCTGGGGTGATCAGCCCAGTGTCAGCCATTCTTTCCTTTTCACTGAATTGGTCTGTATTTTGAGCACCATATAAAAAAAATCCTTTGCATTTCCAAAGTGCTTTTACATCCATCATTCCAAAAGATGTGTAGAGTGTGTCTATTTTGCAGATGAAGCACCTGTGCTTAAAGAGGATAAGACATTGCCAGAAGGTCACCCAGCTAATTGCAAAGGATCTAGGGCCAGAAGACGGTTTCCCCACTTGGACCTGAGTCTCCTGTTGGCTGCCATCACCAGTGCGTCCCCAGTGAGAGTGACTCCCCATCTCTTGGTGGAGGATGGGAGAGCTCAGATTCAGAATATGGAGAATTTTCCAGATGTCAACATTTTAGCCTTAACAAATTTATTGAAAACACATTTCTTCAAAATAATTTATTCCTAAACAGTTAAAGCAGGGAGGAAAGGCAGTTGTCAAAGAATGAATTGAGCAGACAGGATAACAGACAGGTTAAGGGGAATAATTAGAGGCTTTCTCTCGTTGTTCAACAGCTTCTTTTTCAGGCCTGTCAATCACTGTTTATCACACTTGAACCAAAACAATGATTTTTTTTTTCCTCTCTGAGGCCAGGAGGACCTACTGGGGAGATGGTGACTAACACTGAGGCAGGACCAGTGTGTCATACAGACTGAGACTAGAGCAGCTTAAAATTGTTTATGGCAGTGCAGAAACCAGGAGGACCATGCCAGTGGGAAGGGCCCATGCCAGTAGCTACTATTACCTCTGGCAGAAGGAGGCACAGACATTTTTCTGAGCTCCTATCTGGGCGGGTATTCTTTTTTTTTTTTTTTTTTTTTTTTTTGAGACAGAGTCTCACTCTGTCACCCAGGCTGGAATACCATGGCATGATCTCAGCTCACTGTAATTTCTGCTGCCCCAGTTCAAGCAATCTCCTGCCTCAGTCTCCTGAGTAGCTGGGATTACAGGCACCTGCTACCACACCCAGCTAATTTTTTTAGTTTTAGTAGAGACAGGGTTTAACCATCTTGGCCAGGCTGGTCTCGAACTCCTGCCTCATAACCCATCTGCCTTGACCTCCCAAAGTGCTGGGATTACAGGCATGAGCCACTGCACTCGACTGGGGCAGATATTCTTTATTTAAACTTTTCAACAAACTTGCCAGATGGACACTTTTATTCTCATTTCATAGATAGAGACACTGAAGTTCAAAGTTATTAAAAAGCAGGCACACTCAAAAAGAAAATGTACAAGGCTCCAGTGCTAACAGAACAGCGCCATTCCAGAAGAGCTGTCCATGTACATGACTAGGATGGGTATTAGGATCCCAATAGCAGGCTGAGGTTCAGGCAAGTCCCTGTCCCACTGGGACCCTGGGAACTAAGAGCAATCGATCTGGCTCCAGATAAGGCATGATGCAGAGGAAGAGAAAATGCTTAACGCAGGGGCACAGGATTAGGGAGGGAGCTTACCCTTGGCAAAACAGGTACCTAAACTAGTTGGTGCCACAGTCATGTTTCAAAGCCCATCAAATGAAATTCTGAGCCTTTGGATGAAGCTTAGCCACCTTGGAAGAAGTAAGCCTGACAGAGGAAAAGAATGAACGATGTTAAGTGAGTGCAGAGGGAGGAGCTGACCCAGGAGGAGTAAGAGAAGACTTCCTGGAGGAAGGAATGTCTGAGTTGAGTGTAGTCACATGTGTGAAATTGGAGAAGAAGGAAAGAGAAAAGAATTCCCAGCAGAGAAGACAAGAAGCAGACACACATGTGACAAAAACATCACAAAGTGGGGAGAAAACTGTAGTTGGATATAACTTGAATGTTAAATTTGAAGCAAGAAGTGGCCATTAATAAGCCAATCGCTGATAATAGCTAATGTCTACTGAAGAGCTGATAATAGCTAACTTCTACCACAGTCCAGATCTTCTCAGAGTTTTACATATAGTATTCAAGAGTATTCAGAGTTTTACATATAGTATTCATTTCACAAATACTTATTGATCACTACAGGGATGGCTGCATGATGTGAGGGTGGAGGCTTTCAGTGCGCATTGAAAATGTGGGGCCCCTTGTTCAAAAGCAGGAAAAAGCTTTTTACCTTCTTCCACAGTCTCTCTCCTCTCATCATGGCATTTTTTATCTGCTATTTAATATTGTGACCCTGGAGCACAGAGACACTGGTAGGGCGAGTACAGACCCTCACAGGCACTCACTGCCCTGCCCTGACACTTGGATCATAGGCCACACATATGCCCAATTCGTACCCTCCTTATGTCCATGCCCAAGGCCCCTCTGAGGTATAACATGGCAGCAGTTGCTGGAAGAAGAGGTAGGTGAGAATGGATGAGGAGGTAGGTGAGAACCCATCTGGAAGAGATGAAGGACGACAGGAAAAATCACATGCGAATTGGAGCACCAAGCCTGTGGGACATGCTCCAGTGCCCAACTGGACTCACAAAACACAGATGTAAAGATCAAATTCTTAAGAATTTTAAGATGGCAATCACAGAGCGTTAAACTCCAAGTGCAGGTCCCCCATCTGAGCACGAGCCCCATGCACCTGCACTGGCTGCACACCCATGAAACCATCCCTGGAGCACGACCATGTGTTAGGTTCTGCTCTGGACTCCAAGATGTAGCAGTGAACAAGACAAAAACAAATCCCACTGTCTTGCAGCTTACATTCAAGTTGGGGGAGCAAACAAACAAAATTAACAAGGCAAATAATAATAAGTACAATGGATGAAAATGAAGAAGAGAGTATAGTGGTACTGGGGAAGGCATAGTTTTTAAGATGGAGGTTTGGAATAGGCTCACTGAGAGCTATGACTGTTGAGCAAAGATCTGAAGGAAGTGAGAGAATAAGCCAAGAGCACAGGTGTGGGAAGACTGTTCCATGCAGATGAAAGAGCAAATGCGAAAGCCCTGAGTCAAGAGTGTGCTTGCCCTGTTGAAGGCAGGCAGGCTAGATAGAATGGGACAAGTGAAGGGTAAGAGATGCAAGCAGAGAAGCAGCAGAGCTGTCAATCACATAGGGCCTTAAAGGTCACTGTAAGGACTTGGGCATCTCTGAGTGACATGAGAACCTGTGGAGGGTTTTAAGGGAGAAGTAATATAACTGGACATATTTTAAAAGAGTTACTCTGGCTGCTATGTGAAGAAGGGATGACTGAGCTGAGTCTCAAATTCTGAACGGTAGCAATGCAAGCGAAAGTGAAGGATGACAGGAGAAATAGCGTGAGCTAGAGTATTGTAATAATCCCGGTGAGAAATGTTAGAGATTTAGACCAGAGCAGCAGCAGGGATGGGTGTGAGAAGTGATCTGATCTTTAAATGTATTATCTTTTGTTATTTTTGTTTTGAGATGGAGTCTCACTCTGTCACCCAGGCTGGAGTACAGTGGCACCATCTTGGCTCACTGTAACTTCTGCCTCTCAGGTTCAAGCAATTCTCCTGCCTCAGCCTCCCGAGTAGCTGGGACTACAGGTGTGCACCACTGCACATGGGTAATT
Source organism: Plecturocebus donacophilus (assembly GCA_004027715.1). Taxonomy (NCBI): domain Eukaryota; kingdom Metazoa; phylum Chordata; class Mammalia; order Primates; family Pitheciidae; genus Plecturocebus; species Plecturocebus donacophilus. The sequence goes on from PVKP010030868.1 coordinate 5,554, forward strand.
TTTGTATTTTTAGTGGAGATGGGGTTTCACGACGTTGGCCAGGCTAGTCTCGACTTCCTGACCTCAAGTGACCTCGGCCTCCCAAAGTGCTGGGATTACAGGCATCAGCCACCACGCCCAGCCCTATGTATTGTATTTTGAATCAATATATTTTCTCCCAAATTAGATATGGGATCTGAGAGGAAAAGAGAACTCAAAAGTTACTCCAGGAATTCTGTCCAGAGCAATTGGAAGAATGTTGTCATCAACCAAAATGAGGAAGAATGTGGATGAAGCTGGTTTTAGGAGAAAACTGGGAACTAGATTTCAGACATGTTGGGTTTGAAATATCTATTACACTCCAAACAGGGACATCAAGTAGACAGTTGCATGTGAGCCTGAAGTTTGGAGATGAGCTATAGACTGGAGATAGAAATATGCAAGTCATTAGTGTAAAAATGGCACTTTAAAACAATGAGATCGAATGAGGTCTCCAAGGATCTGAATGTATATACAGAGAAGAAGTTTAAAGACAGCCCTGGGGGTACTCCAGCATAAAAGTTTAAGTTGAGGATGAACCAGCAAAGGAGACTGAAAAGTTAAGGTCGACGAGATAAAGAAAACCAAGAGAATGTGGTGTCTTCAAAGCCAAGTGAAGACAATGTTTCAAGAAGAGGTTAATCCTCAATGTTAGATGCTCCTGATGCATCATTATGAGGAATGACCCGCAGTAGATTCAGTGGTGTGGTGGGAGTGAAATCTTGGTTAAAACAGATTTAAAAGAAAGTGAAAGTGAACCAACTCATTATTTTGAAAATTAGCAAGTAAATGGGGAAAAAACTCCAAACATCTATCCTCTTTTTCCTTAAGGTAACTAAAATTAATGAGAAGTTTCATGTAGGTGTATTCAGCCAGCAAATAATGCAGGAATGAAGGCCTACCACAGTACAGTAGTTCATGCCTGTAATGCCAGCATCTTGGAAACCCAGGAATTCCAGACCAGCCTGGGCAAACTGGTGAAACCCCAGCTCTACAAAAACTACAAAAATTAGCTGGGGATGATGGCATGGCTACAGTCCCAGCTACTTGGGGGTGTGAGGTAGGAGGCTCACCTGAGCCTAGGAGGGTAAGGCTGCAGTGAACCGTGTTCATGCCACTACACTCCAGCCTGGTCAACAAAGTGAGACCCTGTCTCAAAAAAAAAAAAAAAATGGAAGGTAGAATATCATCATTTTTGCAACTCCTGATGAATGAATGGAGCTTGACAATGTTCACCAATGGCACTATAAAAAATAAATTATGTACTTCCAAATAACAGAGTTGAATCTGATTAAACCTCTAGTTCTAACTATCAATTTATAAAAACCACAGGGAGAGAGGAACCCATTTAGCAACACCACAGGGATGCAACAGGAAAATCCAGTCTGGGAGAAACTCTGCAGGAAAAATGGTCTCGTTTCTTCAACAAAAACATTGCAAAAATGAAAAAAAGATGGAGAGAGAAACCTATAAATTAAATGAGATTTAAATCAACAACTTACAATGAATGATTCTTATTTATATCTTGATTCAAACAAACAAAACTGAAAAAAACCTGACATTCGAAATCATTGAAAATTTGAACACTGACTGGATTCTTGATGATAGTAAAGAATTACTGAGGCTGGGCACAGTGGCTCCTACCTGTAATTCCAGTGCTTTGGGAGACTGAGGCAGGAGCATCACTTGAACCCAAGAGTTCGAGACCAGCCCAGGCAACATGGGGAGAGCCCTATCTCTACAAAAAGAGTTTTAAAATTGACCAGGCATGGTGGTGTTTGCCTGTAATCCCAGCTATTTGGGAGGCTGAGGTGGGAGGATTGCTTGAACCCAGGAAGTCAAGGCTGCAGTAAGTCATGGTTACACCACTGTACTCAAGACTGGGTGACAGAGTGAGACTCCATTACTACAAAAAAGAGGGAAAAAATTACTGTTATTTTTTGGATGTGATATAGTGTGAGGTTTTTTTTTTTTTTTTTTTGTAAAAGAGCTCCTATCTTTTAGAAGTGTATATTGAAATTTCTACAGATGAAATTATATGTCTGAGATTTGTTGCAAAATAATACAGGAGAAGAGGTGAGAGATAAAACATTAGCCATAAATTGATAAGTATTGAAAATCAGATGATGCATACATGAGAATATACTAAGTCTTTTTTCTCTTTGATATATGGTTTTTGCGACATAATCTCACTCTGTTGCCTAGGCTGGAGTGCAGTGGTGTGATCTCAGCTCACTGCAACCTCCGCCTTCTGGGTTTGAGCGATTCTCCTGCCTCAGCCTTCTGGGTAGCTGGGTTTACAGGCACGTGCCACCACGCTTGGCTAATTTTTGTATTTTTAGTAGAGTTGAGGTTTCACCATTTTGGTCAGGCTATCTCAAACTCCTGACCTCAGATGATCAGCCTGCCTCTGCCTCCCAAGTGCTAGGATTACAGGCATAAGCCACTGGGCCTGGCCTTCATGTATGTTTGAACCTTTCTATAATAAAAAGTTTTAAAAAATCCTTTCAGGCCAGGCACGGTGGCTCACACCTGTAATTCCAGTACTTTGGGAGGCCGAGGCGGGCAGATCACGTGAGGTCGGGAGCTCGAGACCAGCCTGACCAACATCGAGAAACCCCGTCTCTACTAAAAACACAAAAATTAGCCGGGCGTGCTGGCGCATGCCTGTCATCTTAGCTACTCAGAAGGCTGAGGCAGGAGAATCGCTTGAATCGGGAGGAGGAGCTTGTGGTGAGCAGAGATCGCGCCATTGCACTACAGCCTGGGCAACAAGAGCAAAACTCCGTCTCAAAAAAAAAAAAAAAAAAAAAAAAAAAAAAAAAAAAAAAAAAAAAAAAAAAAAAAAAAAAAAAAAAAAAAAAAAAAAAAACAACTTTCAAAGAGTTTTGCTGTAAAGGAGACAAAAGAAATGAGGCAGTAGCTAATGTTATGTAATTCTTAAGAACAATTCTTTGAAGAAAGTACCATTATTATCGTTCCCATTCTACAGTTACGAAGTCTAAGTTAAGTAACTCGTGCAGTAATGGTAGAGCTGGGATCCAAAACCAGGCAGTTTGGCTCTAGAGCTAATGCTCTTAACCCCCGTACTATGCTCATTACATTAAATGTGGGGAAATAACATGGTCAACGTTGCATTTGGGATTACTTTGACAGACTCGTAGAGGACAAAATTGCAGGCGAGGGGACCAGCTAGGAGTCTACTGCAGTAGTCGAGGCAGGAGATGATGGTGACCTCCACCAGAGCAGTGGTAATAGAGATGAGAGAAGTGGAAGAATTGCAAAGATATATGGAAGTAACACCGATCAGGAGAGCTTGGTAAGGCTAGAAGAACCAGAATGAGGAAAGGGTCAGATATGGAAGTCTGATTTATAGCTTGGGTCAGTGAAATAGCTGAGACAGAGAGGACAAAAGGAAAACCAGGTAAGAAATGAGTTCATTCAGGACATATTCAGTGCTGCTGGTGCTCCCTACTGGGGAAGATATCGGAATTGAGGTCACCTCCATTTATTGGCAGAGTTGGTCTCACTTTGTTAGTAACTACAAATGATTCTTCTTCCTGGTTGAGGAAGAAGGTGAGCATGGTTTTCACCAGATGCCCGCTCAGGCAGAGCAAAGGCCATGAAGTTAATGTAGTGCCTCCAGATTCTGGCCTAAATCTCTCCATCTCAAGTCAAGTTCCTAGGGCCACCCTTCTCTCCAACCAGTAGGCATGGTTCTACCAAGGTCTTGGCTTCAGCCCTGGATAAACTGCACATGGTAAAAGGATAAAAGCTTGAAAGTTAGACATATTTCATAAACAGAGGTTGAGGTTTAAGGAGGATGACACCCACTTACTAGCTGTGGTACATTGGATAAATTTACTTAACTTTTCTGAGTCTTTGTTTCCCCAATTTATTTGTTTATTTATTTGAGATAGGGTCTTGCTCTGTCACCCAGGTTGGAGTGCAGCGGTGCAAACATGGCTCACTGCTGCTTCAACCTCCTGGGCTCAAGCGATTATCCAGCCCCAGCTACTCAGGAGGCTGGGGCAGGATGATCACTTTTTAAAAATTTTTTAAATTTCTGTAGAGATGGAGCCTTACCGTGTTGCTTGGCTGATCTCAAACTCCTGCATTCAAGCATTCCTCCTGCCTCAGCCGCCTAAAGTGCTGGGATTGCAGGCACAAGCCACCACACCTGGCCAGTTTCCCAGTTTAAAATGAGGATAGTGGTCAGGTGCAGTGGCTCATGCCTGTAATCCCAGCACTTTGGGAGGCTGAGGCAGGTGTATCACTTGAGATCAGGAGTTTGAGACCAACCTGGCCAACACAGTGAAACCTCATCTCTACTAAAGATACAAAAAATAGTCGGGCATGGTGGTGAGTGCCTGTAATCCTGCTACTCAGGAGGCTGAGGCAGGAGAGTCACTTGAATCCAGGAGGAGGTGGTTGCAGTGAGCCAGGATCACGCCACTGCACTCCAGCCTGGGTGACAAAGCAAGACTCGTCTCTAAATAAATAAATAAATGAAATAAGGATAGTGGACTGGGTGTGGTGGCTTATGCCTGTAATCTCAACCCTTTGAGAGGCTGAGGTGGGAAGATCGCTTGAGACCAGAAGTTCAAGGCTACAGTGAGCTATGATCTCTCTCCTGCACTCCAGCCTGAGTGGCAGAGTGAGAACCTGTCTCAAAAATTAATAAGAATAACCTGTATCTTAAAATTAAAATGGGTTATTGGAATTAAAGAGTATAGCAGAGGCAGTTGGGTGCTCAATAAATGGCAATTTTATACCTCATACCCTGTGTGAGATTCTTGGGATGTGATATCTCCAACTCCTGGTGGTGTTTGTGAGTCGTATTCTATGTCTGGGCAGAGCAAGGACCGCAGGCTTTGATGGTCTTACCTGATTCAAGTGCATTCCATCCTGATCTATGAATACCCTAAGCTCCATTTGAAGTGCATAAATTCACAAGGTAAGGCTCTCCCAGGACTCCGAGATTGTTTCATGCACTGTTGCTGCCTATAGCCTCACAGTGGTAACCTGCTGGGGTCGTCAGCACCACAAGTATGGACAGCTCCTCCACCGGTACTTTCTTAACTCTTAATTCCAGAAACTGGCGCTGCCCGTGGTTCTGATAAAGATTTCCCTGCTTTTCTTGCCCTTCTGCCATAGCTTTAAGTACTCAGGTCAGAGTTCATAAGCTTGGCATGCCAGAAGGTACCTGAAGGCATCTGATTAGAAAACAAACCAGATTAGATAACATTTTTATTTATTTATTTATTTTATTTATTTTTTAAAGACGGGGTTTCACCATATTGGTCAGGCTGGTCTTGAACTCCCGACCTCAGGTGATCTGCCCGCCTTGGCCTCCAAAGTGCTTGGATTACAGGCGTGAGCCACCACGCCCGGCCTAGATAACATTTTTAAAGACTGCTGGGATAAATACATTTTCTAAACCTGTATCACTTCAACTTTTTGGGAAAGGCTTCATTGTTATCTATTGAGGCTGGTACTGACATAAAACTTATGTTTTGCAAACAGTATAACTTTTTCAAGTTTTTAAATGAGCCCCTCCTGGGTTGAAATTAATGTCTTTTATAGTTGCATTCTCCCTGGCTTTATTTTCCGTGTTTTAGGAAAATGCTTATGTAGCTGCCTCAGCTTTTCACAAATTAGCAAGGGAATTAGGGCACATTTGGGGGGGCTTGTTCTTTGGCCTTATTTTGAGAACATGTCACTTAAATAATTCTTTCTCTTCTCCCCAAGACAGGGGCAGACTATGGGAGGGGGAGAATAATAACTGTTGCCATGGGAAGTAGCTTTTGTTTTATTTAAAAGAACTAAACTGAGGCATACCTACATTACTAAATAGAGCAGATTCTCAAAATGTGTGTGTGTGATATATTACACACACATATTTTGAGAATCTACATATATATATATATATAGAGAGAGAGAGAGAGAGAGAGAGAGAGAGTCCGCCTCCCAGTTTCAAGTGATTCTCCTGCCTCAGCCTTTTGAGTAGCTGGGATTACAGGTGTACACCACCACGCCTGGCTAATACTTGGTGTTTTTTTGTTTGTTTGTTTGTTTTTTGAGACGGAGTTTCGCTCTTGTTACCCAGGCTGGAATGCAATGGCGCGATCTTGGCTCACCGCAACCTCCGCCTCCTGGGTTCAAGCAATTCTCCTGCCTCAGCCTCCCAAGTAGCTGGGACTACAGGCATGTGCCACCATGTCCAGCTAATTTTTGTATTTTTTTCTTAGTAGAGACAGGGTTTCACCATGTTGACCAGGATAGTCTCGATCTCTTGACCTCGTGATCTACCCACCTCTACCTCCCAAAGTGCTGGGATTATAGGCGTGAGCCACCGTGCCCAGCCCAATATTTGTATTTTTTAAGTAGAGACGGGATTTCACCATGTTGGTCAGGCTAGTCTCAAACTACTAACCTCAGGTGATCCGCCTGCCTCAGTCTCCAAAACTGCTGGGATTACAGGCATGAGCCATGGTGCCTGGTCACACATTCTCAAATTGGGGTTTTCTTCTCTAAATTGGGTTTTTTCTTCTCTGAATTGGGTTGTGGGCTGACATAGTTACTCTGGTATTAGGACACCTGGAGGAAAAGTCCCAATTAAGAGTTCCTAAGAGTACTGAACTGACCCTACTTCTGGAAGGCGTGAAAATGATGCAGCCTTTACCATATAACAGTCGTGTACACAAATCCCAAGTCAGAAAGCTTTACACATGTTAACTCAAGGAGCTGTTACAGCAACTCTGGGAGGTAGGTGTTACTATCACCGTTTCACAGATGGGAAGCTGAAGTTTGAAGAGGGGTTACAACTTACTTAAGACCACTCAGTTTGCAAGTAGCAGAGGCAAGATTTATGATCAGGTCAGTCTTAACACCAGACTATAGTGTTAAGCCACTGTCTATGACATCAGAAACTCCACTAGGGAAAAAGGCTCTGATGACATAACAGGGATTGAGTGATTCCAGAATGAATGTGGGAGGTTCAGGAGAATCCGCCACATCTGTGAGCCAGTGCTTCTCTAAAGTTGTCTTAGAGGCACAGGCACAGACTGTTGCATAGCTATACAAATGGACTAACACAGCAGAAGTGTAACAAAGCCCAGGAACATAAACGTTAAAATATTTTTAAGTGATTCTGATGCAAAGATAGATTTAGGACCCACCACTGCCCTTGGCAACATTTATAATCCTGAGGGTTCCCCCTTCTGTCTTTAGTTGTAACACAATCCCCAGGGATTCAGAGCCACGAGGTAGTTCTGAAGGAGGAGCTATAGTCGCCATAGAAGTGATCACACATGCGCCATTGCACTGAAGCCTGGGCAACAAGAGTGAAACTCTGTCTCAAAAAAAAAAAAAAAAAGTGATCACACAGACTCAGACTGGTTCGAACAGAGTGATTCTCAATCAGAAGCCGTGGTGGCTTGTGTCAGTACCAAGGACATTTACTCAACCTCAACACACTCACCTCAGTGGAGAACCACTACATTAGGACTGTTTGGTGATCCTAGAAATGAGCTTACTGGGCCATAAGAGGTAACTGCTTGCTCAGGGATCAATGTTATTCACTTCTACATTATTACAGAGAAGCCACTGCATTCTTCATTATATGGCACATCTTCCAGGAGGACTATCTCCAGGAATATCCCATGTATGTTTTGCCCATTGCAACTAAAGGGGATTTGCACTTGGGGGTTCTCTTTAGGCTTTTCTGGTTAGGCATCTGATGCTTCCTCCTCTGGGTTTTCAGTGGTCTGGGACATGTCAATAGCTTCCTGCACATTGAAGGAGGTCTGAGGTCAAATGGTCCTGGGTGTAAAAACACATCCATGTGCTGTGTGAGTGATGGGAACTATGGTGAACTGTCCAAAGGGAGATGCTACTTCTTGGTTTCAGTCTATCCTTGCCATGCAAAAATGCAAGATCAGTATTACCAGAGCTTCTGATCTAAGAGAGAGAAAACAAGGGAAGGAGAAGGATGGGGAGACAGAGAGAAAGAGAGGCATCGATAGAGAAGAGAGAGCAGATACTGGAATTTCTAAATGTTGGCTCAGATGAAAATTTAAAAATCTCATATGGGCCAAACAAAAGATTTCTGTAGGCCACATCTGGCCATACCTGCCAAAGAAATGAGTTCCATTTTGGAAGCTGCAATTCCAAAGCACTTAGTCACCATGTTATGTTGCTCTGGCCACCTCTAAGGGTAAAGCTCTTGGTGTGGTCTTTGATTTTAGGGAGAGAAATTGAGGGAGAAAGGTGGGGCAGAGCCAATTCTTACTATCACCAACAGGTTCTGGTAGATTGTTTTAAAGCATCTTACTGACACGCTGACCAGACTTAAACTTCCACTGCTAAAAACCACTCATATCTTACTGTTGTCCAAACCCAAAGAATCAAAGAGTCAAATGGCCAACTCAATGCTGTTAGAATTGTAATAGTAATACTGGTTTCTCTTCCTCTTGTCTTCCAAATCTCCCATGGAAAAATGATCACCTCCATTGACAAGCACCATCATCTGCAATTGGAGTAATCTGAAGCTGGCATTGTACTTTGCTTATCTCATCAACCCACTTTCCAAGGAGTTGAGGGATTTGATCATTTACAAAGGGGATTTGACCTGCATTTCTACCCTCTACCACCACAAAACAAATAGTGAGGTCATTCACCCTTTTCTTCACTTCTAAAACCCTGTAGTGTCCATCTTTCCTGTTGCAAAGAAGCAGTAGAGGGGCAGAATCAGTCCGCAGGTGACAAATATTCTTTTTGCCTTGCAGCTCCTACATCCACCAGTTCTCTTCTTTCCCACTCTCTGGTGGGTGAGAACTCTGGTGGGTAAATGTCTTTCCTGAGAAAGGAAGGCTCAACTAGGTGGGTGGTTCTGAAACAAAAATAGTGGCAAAGACTTGGCTGATGGAGAAGTATCCAAGGCAGTTTTGTGGGATCTTCCTGTCCCTTCAAAAGCAACTGGGATCTGGATTCATATATTAAAGGGATAGTTCCTTTGATAAGAGTCTCTGTGTGCCAGATTCCTGCCCAGAGCCAGTAGTCCCATTGAAGTATATGATAGTTCTCATAAGGATGCGAATGGAGAAAGGTTTTCAGAATCGCCTGCAGAGCTTATCCAAAATATACATGCTTGTCCACTCCACCCACCCCAATCCTCTGGTCTATCAGAATTACCTTGGGGTAGGATGTTAACCATATACAGTTCAGAAAATCTCCATAGTGATTTTACTTCACTTGCTTTAGTCCTAACCGAAAGCTACTGAACAGGGAATTATCCAGCCATTTGAGTTACTTTGGAAGTATTGTGGCTACATGGAGTCTATAAATGAGGTGCCCATCCACACACACACACACACACACACACACACACACACACACACCATGGACCTCAAATAAGATATGGATGGGATTGGACATATCCATAGTCACCTGAAGGAGAAAGGGGCAGCTCCTAGGCATAATTGAGAATATTACCAAGCCTAGAATGTGTCAAATTGAATGGATGGATAGTGTAGAGGAAAGAGAAGGTTGGTCAGTCAAGAGAACATACACAAAGGGAAGCCACTGAAGCAAGGACTGGTAATGCCCATCCCTGAGGGAGCCTCAGCAATTAGACGTAAGCGTCATGAACCACTGGCAAAACCATCACTATCACAAGAAGGATGAGTCAGGCCACCCGAGGCTGATGTCAGTAGGCATCCGTCAACCTAATATCCCTGTGCTAATTCCTTGCTTATTCAAACAACCTTCTGGCCCCCTCTCTTAAAGGAAGAGAAAACACTGGTCTATGTTTTTGGTCCCCAAGACAGCAGTCTTTCGTGGTAAATAGCTTTTGAGTAATCATGATTTGGCATCCCATAAAGCTTGATCCCAAGTCCCCTGCTTGATATGGCCCAAGCTTACTATTCAACCTCATCTTTTTTTTTTTTTTTTTTTTTTGAGACAGAGTTTCACTTGGTTGCCAGGCGCCAGGCTGGAGTGCAGTGGCGCAATCTCGGCTCATGGCAATCTCCGCCTCCTGGGTTCAAGCAATTCTCCTGTCTCAGCCTCCTGGGTAGCTGGGACTACAGGCATGCACCACCAGGCCCAGCTAATTTTTTTTGTATTTTTAGTAGAGACGGGGTTTCACCATGTTGGTCAGGATGGTCTCGATCTCTTGACCTAGTGATCCGCCCACCTCAGCCTCCCAAAGTGCTGGGATTACAGGCTTGAGCCACCACACCCAGCCTCAACCTCATCTTAAACCACAAAGGTGACATGATATGATCTTCTTAAAAGGACTTTTTGTTTGTTTGGTTTGGTTTTTGTTTTTGAGAGGGAATCTCACTCTGTCTCTCAGGCTGGAGTACAGTGGAGTAATCTTGGCTCACTGCAACCTCTGCCCCCTAAGCTCGAGGGATCCTCCTACCTCAGCCTCCAAAGGAGCTGGGACCACAGATGTGCACCACCACGCCCAGCTAAGTTTTTGTATTTTTGGTAGAGACAGGGTTTCACCATATTGTCCAGGCTGGTCTCGAACTTTTGAGTTCAAGCAATCCACCAACCTTAGCCTCCCAGAGATTATAGGTGTGAGCCACCGTGCCTGACCTTAAAAGATTTTTTTTTTAAAGTGAAATTCATATAACATAAAATTAACCATTTTAAAGTGAACAATTTAGTGACATGTATTCACAATGTTGCATAACCACCACCTCTATTTTCAAAAATATTGTCATCACCCCAAAAGGAAATCTCCTAGCCATTAAGCAATTGCTCCCTATTCTCTCCTGCCCTCAGCCTCTGGCAACCACCAATCTTCATTCTATCTCTTTGGGTTTTCCTATTGTGAATATCTCATATCAATGGAACCGTGCAATAGATGACCTTTTGTGCCTGGCTCCTTTCATTTAGCATAATGTTTTCAAGGGTCATCCACATAGGTACTTCATTTCTCTTCATGGCTGAATAACATTCCATTGTATGGATATGCCACAATTTGTTTATCCATTCATCCATAGATGGATATTTGGGCTGTTTCCACCTTTCAGCCATTGTAAAAGTGTTGTTGTGAACAGCATGTACATGTCTTTGAGTAGCAGACAAATACAGTCCTCATTTATACACTTCTTGGAATTGCTGGGTCATATGATAATTCTATGTTTAACTTTTTTTTTTTAATTGCACTTCAGGTTTTGGGGTACATGTGAAGAACATGCAAGATGGTTGCATAGGTACACACATGGCAGTGTGATTTGCTGCCTTCCTCCCCATCACCTATATCTGGCATTTCTCCCCATGCTATCTCTCCCCAACTCCCTATCCCCCATGTTTAACTTTTTAAGAAACTACCAAACTGTTTTTCACCGTGGCTGAGCCATTTTACATTCCAAACAGCAATGTGAAAGAATTACTTCACATCCTGATCAACATTTGCTATTATTTGTCTTTTCTTAATTATAGCCCTCTTAGTAGGTGTGAGGTGGTATACTCGGTGGTTTTGATTTGCACTTTTCTAATGACTAATGATGCTTAATATGTTTATGTGCTTGTTGGCCATTTGTACATTCTCTAAGGAGAAATATCTATTCAAGTTTTTTCCCATTTAAAAATATTTATTTATTTATTCTTAGAACCTGGGTCTTGCAATATTACCTAGTCCACACTTGAAATTCTAGGCTCAAGTGATTCTTCTCCTGAGCAGCTGAGGTTGCAAGCACATGCGACCCTGCCCTGCACTTTTTGCCCACTTTAAAGTTCGGTTGTTTGTCTTTTTATTGTTGAGTTGTAAGAGTTCTTTATATTCCAGATAGTAGACCCTTACCAAATATGTAATTTATAAATATTTCTGGCCATTCTGTAAGTTGTCTTTTTACTTTCTAAAAATATCCTTTGATGCACAAAAGTTTCTAATTTTGATGAAGTTCAATTTATTTATTTGTTTATTGCTCATACTTTTGGTGTTCTGTGTAAGACTTCATTGCCAAATCCAAGATCATGAAGATTTATCTTTGTTTCCTTCTAAGAGTTTTGTGGCTTTAACTCTTACATTTGTGCCGTCAATGCACTTTCAGGTGGTTTTTGCTGATGGTACGAAGCAGGTCTCCAACCTCACTTTTTGCGTGTGGTTATTCAGTTGTACCAGCACCCGTTGTTGAAGAGATTCTTCTTTCTCTATTGCATAAACTTGGTGTCCTTGTCAAAAATCAAAACCATAAACATATGAGTTTATTTCTGGACTTTTAATTCTCTTCCATTGGTCTATATGTCTATCCTCATGCCAGTACCACACCGTTTTAATTATTGTACCTCTGTAGTATGTTTTGAAATTGGGAAGTATGACTCTTTCAACATTGTTCTTTTTCTTCCATATCATTTTGGCTATTTGAGGTTCCTTGGAATTACACTCACATTTGAGGATTGGCTTTTCTATTTATGCAAAAAAATGTCATTAATATTATGATGGGAATTCCATTGAGTATGTACATCACTTTGGACAGTACTGCCATCTTAATAATATTAAGTCTCCAATCTGTGAACAAGGAATGCCTTTCCATTTCTAGGTCTTCCTTAAAATTTTTCAACAATGCTTTTATAGTTTTCAGTGTACAAGTTTTTTGTCACCTTGGTTAAACTTATTCCTGGGCATTATATATTTAGAGAGAATGCTAAAAAGGACCATCCTTACTGATGTGCGGAGAATAGTCCTCACAGAAGAAAGGTTAAAAGCAGCAAGATGCATTGGATATTCCTGGTGAGAGAAGATGATGCCTTGGGCAACAGGGTAGTCTCAGGAATGGCAAGAAGAAGTTAAATCAGAATAACTTTTGAAGGTACAGACAAAAAAGATTGGCTGAGATACGGGAAAATTCTGAGTCACGGATCACTTCAAGGTTTTTGACCTAAGTAATTGGTGAATGATGGTGTCGTTTACTGAGATGGAGAACACTGGACAAGGCACAAGGGAAAAACGAAGAATTTAATTTGGACAAATTACGTTTGAATTGCCTGTTAGAGATGGTTATTGCTTATCACAATTTACAATTGCATATTCATTTTTAAATTTCTTTATTATCATTATTTGTAGTTTTGATAGCTAGAAACGACAAATAATGTGTAGCTGTACATACTATTGTACAACTGTGTTGTTAATGCTGTTTCCCTCAGTAGGCAGCAAACTCCATGAGGATAAGAACAAAATATGTCTTATTCACTGTTGTATCCTCATACCTAACACAATGCCTGGCACATAGTAAGTTATAACTAAATTTTTTTTAAACATTCTTTTTTTTTTTTGAGATGGAGTTTCGCTCTTGTTATCCAGGCTGGAGTGCAATGGTGCAATCTCGGCTCACTGCAGCCTCCACCTCCTGGGTTCAAGCAATTCTCCCACCTCAGCCTCCCGAGTAGCTGGGACTACAGGCGTGCGCCACCATGCCCAGCTAATTTTTGTATTTTTAGTAGAGACGGTGTTTTACCATGTTGGCCAGGATGGCCTTGATCTCTTGACCTTGTGATCCACCCACCTCCGCCTCCCAAAGTGCTGGGATTATAGGCGTGAGCCACCACGCCCATCACTAAATATTTTTTAACGAATCAAAATGCAAGGCCAGCCAGACATAGTGGGTGTGCCTATAATCCCAGCTACTCGGGGAGAGGCTGAGGTGGAAGGATCATGTAAGCTTGGGAAGTCAAGGCTGCCAAGATTGTGCCACTGCATTCCAGCCTGAGCAGCAGAGTGAGATCCTGTCTAAAAAAAAAAAAAAAAAAGCAGCCAGGCCAGGTCCAGCTGGTCTTTCCTATATTTCTGACTTATACAATACTACTTTCAGGTGTATGTTCTTGTTCTTTATTACTGCATTTCCAGTATTTTTATTTTTGTAAGAAGTGTGATTCCTGTATTCAAAATTTGACAAATCATGAAATGCCTCTCAGCCTATCTCCTTACTCCTTACGCTTTACCTTTCCGTCCATGCAATCTCCGGCACAATGCCGTGACTTAGCAAATGCCAAGAAATAAAAGAAAAAAAGACAGTACTTCTCAATAACAATAGCTAATATGTGTTGAGTGCCAATTACGTGTCAGGCACTGTGCAAAATGCTCTGTATCATCTCATCCAATGTTTATAACAAATGTATCAGCACAAAGCCTGAAGCATGGTTGAAACTTTTCCGTTTTAGGGTCATATGCTTTGGAACATGAGCTTGTCCATGTAGCCAAAGGAAACAGTTGAGACAGGTACATTAATTTGCTTAAGTGAATATATATCAGTGTCATATTTTAAAAAGATGCTGGCTATGCCAGCATAAATAAAGCCTTGGGAAATATTGCAATTGGGCAAATGAATAACTTTAAGGTACTCGTTTTTTAAAAAAATCCATCAGGCACGGTCTGGGCAACATGGTGAAACTTGTCTCTACAAAAAATACAAAAATTAGCCAGGTGTGGTGGTGTCCACCTGTGGTCCCAGCTACTCGAGAGGTTGAGATGGGGGAATCAGCTGAGCCCAGGAAGCCAAGGCTGCAGTGAGCTCTGATCAATCGTGCCACTGCACTCCAGCCTGGACAGCAGAGTGAGATTGTCTTAAGAAAAAAAATGCTGAGCACAGTGGTTCACACCTGCAATCCCAGCGCTTTGGGAGGTCAAGGTGGAAGGATCACTTGAGCCCAGGAGTTGCAGGCAGCAGTGAGCTCTAACTGCACCACTGCACTCCAGACTGAGCAGCAGAGTAAAACCCTGCCTAAAAAAAAAAAAATCAGACAAACCCAAATTGAGAGACATTCTACAAAATACCTTACCAGTACCACTTAAAATCTTTAAGGTCATCAAAGACAATCTGGGAGTGTCACAGGTCAGAGGAGGCTAAAGTGGCATAACAAGGAAATGTAATGTGATATCCTGGCTGGGATCCTGGAACAGCAAAGGGACACTTTTAAAAACAGCAAAATTGGATAGAGTGTGGAGTTTAATTAATATTAATATACCAGGCTGCAGTGGCTCATGCCTGTAGTACCAACTACTTGAGAGGCTGAGGTGGATCGTTTGAACCCTGGAGTTTGAGGCCACCCTGGGCAACATAGCAAGACTCTGTTTGTGAAACAAAAGAAAAAATATAGATGTATATAAAACAATGTACCAGTTTTGGTTCTTTAGTTGTGACAAAAGTACCTTAGTAATAATGTAAGATGTTATCAATCGGGGAAACTTGTAGAGGAGTATATGGGAACTCCATACTGTCTTTACAACTTTACAACTATTCTAAAATAAAAAGCATGGTTGGGTGCAGTGGCTCATGCCTATAATCCCGGCACTTTGGGAGGCCAAGCCGGGTGGATCATGAGGTCAAGAGATCAAGACCATCCTAGCCAACATGGTGAAATCCCGACTCTACTAAAAATACAAAAAATAAAATTAGCTGGGCGTGGTGGCGCATGCCTATAGTCCCAATAACTTGGGAGGCTGGGGCAGGAGAATCACTTGAACCGGGGAGGTGGTGGTTCCCGTGAGCTGAGATTGCGCACTGCACTACAGCCTGGCGGCAGAGCAAGACTCCATCTCAAAAAAAAAAAAAGCATATGAATAAAAAAGGGTACAGAGATTGGGGCCAGAGCGGAGATGACATGTTTCAGATCCGTCGTCCCATGCAGCTTCCCCTGCCCCACCAGGTGGACTTAGCTGCGTGGCCTCCTTGCCAGTCTATGCATCCCTTAAGAGGCATATCCAAGATGTTGCCCTCTGCACAGTGCTGGGCGTCCAAGTCTCCAGAAATTCCAGCTCTGGGAAACTTTGCTGCTGCAGTGTCATCCCAAGGAGAACCTCTGGGAGGGAAGCACACATGGGTGAGAATTCAGGCACAAAGACTTGAAGCCTGGAGGGGAAGTTCAGTCTCTTCGACTTTTTTTATTGGCAAGGACCTTGGGTGTTTGTCTCATTTTTGTAGATCAAGACACTGGGGGGCTCCCTTTTCCCCTTAACCATGGCTGGAGGCCAAGATCAGCCCTCAAGGATCACCGTCAGGACCGCCACGAGCTGGACAGTCTTGTTTTCCTACCTCAGATGTAAAAAACAAAAAAAAAAAAAAGGAAAGAAACTGGGGCTCAGTAAATTTTAGTAATTTATTTAAAGGACATTTAGGGCCCAGCATGGTGACTCACACTTGTAATCCCAGCACTTCGGGAAGCTGAGGTGAGAGGATCGATTGAGCCCAGGAGTTCGAGAACAGCCTGGGCAACATAGTGAGACGCTGTCTCTACAAAAAATAAAAAATCAGCCTGGTGTGGTGGCACATGCCTGTACTCCCAGCTGCTCATGAGGCTGAGGCTGGAGGATCACTTGGAGCCCAGGAGGCCAAGGCTGCAGTAAGCCATGATCACTCCACTGCACTTCAGCCTGGGCAGCACAGTGAGACCCTGCCTCAAAAATAAGAGAAGATAAGATAGGCCAGTTCGTAGCTTCAGATATATTTTTCAACAATGTTAGTTTTTTCAATGTTAGTGAAATATCCTCCCCTGCCTTTTAATGGATTCTGACTCAAAATCCTAACACATAGAACAGAGGAAGAGAGCTGTTCTGGCTGAGGAGAGGTGGGAGCCTCAGTTCTATCTATACATTTACATTTTACTATCTTCCAATAGGTTAATAAAAGGATTCCATGGGGTTCCAAAGAGTTCTATAGGATTTCTATGGAAACCTTGGAAGCAGAGTATAAAATCTACTTTACTTTAAGGCTGCATACTATTCGAGTATGGGGTTATTCTTTAATTTACATAACCAATCCCCTATTGCTGGCCATTTTATTTGGTCCAACTTTCATTTTTATGAAAATTCATCTCTGCACTTATTTCCATTTTATCATGGTATGGAATTTTTGGGTCAAAGGTATTTTAATGCTTTTAAAACATACTAACAAATCACTCTCCAAAATAGCTATAAGAATTTACAGTCCCAGCAGCAGTATTCATGAGCGGCCAATTTCCCTATAACAAAATCAACACTACATTATTTTTATTTATTTTTTATTTTTATTTTTTAATTATTTTTTTTAAAGACAGGTTTCACCATGTTGATCAGGCTGGTCTTGAACTCCCGACTTCAGGTGATCCACCTGCCTTGGCCTCCAAAGTGCTTGGATTACAGGCGTGAGCCACCATGCCCGGCCGGCTTTTTTTTTTTTTTAAGCAATCACTTTGTTGTCCAGGCTGGTCTCAAACTGGGGCTAGACTCAAGCGATCCTTCCACCTTGGCCTCCCAAAGTACTGGGATTATAAGCATGAGCCACAGTACCCAGCAACCCTTATCTGTAAGTAAATATTTCTGAGTGTTAAATTTACCTTTTGTTTATCATATAATTTTTAAATATTTATTTCAAATCTAGAAATCTTTTTTTTTTTGTAGTTTCTGCTGTAAGCTAAATTTTTGTATTTTGTTTAGAAATATCTTCCCTACTCCAAAGATTTTCTTTTAGTGGTAATTCCCCAGTGGTGTGAGTGTTAATACTTCTTTAGTAAAAAATACCATAGTATACTGGTTAAGAGTAAAAGCTGTAGGATACAAAGTTTCAGTTAGACAAGAGGAAGGAGTTTTTGAGATCTATTGCATAGCAAGGTGACTATAGTTAATAATAATGTGTTGCGTATTTCAAAATTGCTAAGAAAGTAAATTTCAAATGTTCTTACCCCCCAAAAATGATAAGTATGTGAGGTGATGAATATGTTACTATGCTTAACTTAATCATTCCACATTGAATACATATATCAAAACATCACATTGTACTCCATAAATATATATATTTTGTCAATTAAAAAAATTTAAAAAAAATAAAAAAATAAATTTTAAAAAAGAGTAAGCTACACCTACACACAAAAGTAAGTCACAGCTATTGAGTTAGTTGGCCCTAGATTTGAATACAAGTTTCTCTGACTTGTTAGTTGTGAGCCATTGACCAACTTCAGTCCTTTAAACTTGTTTACTCATCTGAAAATAGAAATAAAATTAATAGTACCAACCTCATAGAATTGTCATGATGCTCAGATTAGTTAATGCTTATGATATGCTTGGCATCAGGTCTGGCAAATAGTAAACAATAATATGAGTTATTACTGAATTCATCTGTATTTATTTTATATGTGATATGATATAGGGATTTGAGTGTTCTTTTTACCCCAGATCTTTAACCAATTTGTCTTAGCATTTTCTGAATAACTTGCCATTCCATAACTGATTAGAATATGTCACTGTCATGAAATATACTTATACATACATTTTTTAAGATAGGTGGACAGGAAGTAGGATTTATTGGTGGGCATTAGGAGGTGGTGGCACAGTGGAAGCCCTCACAAGAGCAGGCCTGACACTTGTCCGGAAGACCACGACTAGGGTTATACTTGGCCCCACAGCCATCTAGGATGAGCCACTTCTCAGCCACAGTGCTTTCAAATTTATCTGCCTTGAACTTGATAAAGCAAACAAGATCCCTTAGAGCAACCCATACAAGAAACAGGCTGCATACCAAGCAATACAAGAAACACTACCAAGGAAGCTGCTGTTTGCAGCCATTGCACACCAGGCCCTCGTGAGGAAAGGAACTCAGTTGGCTTGATTGGCTGTAGCTGCTACATACTTTGATTTGTTATGGGCTTTCTACTCTATTTCGTTGATTTGCCTGTTTACTTTTCACATTTAGCACATTATTCTACTTTGTAGCATTCATTGTATAGCTTTGTAATATGTTTTCCTATTTAGTGGATTGCTTGAGGTCAGGTGTTCGAGACCAGCCTGGCCAAAAAAAAAGTACACCTTTGATATTCTTTTTTTTTTTTTTTTGAGTTAGAGTCTTGCTCTGTTGCTTAGTCTGCTGTGTAGTGATGCAATCTCGGCTCACTGCAACCTCCACCTCCCGGGTTCAGGCAATTCTCCTGCCTCAGCCTCTTGAGTAGCTAAGATTACAGGCACATGCCACCACATCCAGCTAATCTTTGTATTTTTAGTAGAGATAGGTTTTACCATGTTGGCCAGGCTGGTCTCGAACTCCTGACCTCAGGTGATCCGTCCACCTCAGCATCCCAAAGTGCTGGGATTACAGGTGTGAGCCACCACAGCTGGCCCCAATAGTTTTTTGTTTTTGAGATGGAGTTTCACTCTCGTTGCCCAGGCTGGAGTACAATGGCATGATCTTGGCTCACTGCCACCTCCACCTCCTGGGTTCAAGCAATTCTCCTGCCTCAGCCTCCCAAGTAGCTTGGAGGCATGCAACACCACACCCGGCTACTTTTGTATTTTTAGTAGAGACGGGGTTTCTCCATGTTGGTCAGGGTGGTCTCGAACTCCTGATCTCAGGTGATCCGCCTACTTTAGCCTCCCAAAGTACTGGTATTACAGGCATAAGCCACCATGCCTGGCCTATTATTATTTATATTTTCATTATTACATTTACTGAAACAACTTCTGTATGGAGCACTGTCATAAGCTTAGTGAAGGGAGTAGGGGAATTTGAAGACATAGTCACTGCCATGAGCGGGATGTATGTGTGTTTGTGTAGGGGAGCAGAGGGAGAGGGAGAGATCTTCAATTTCACCATTCAGCCTCATGCCAGACATAGTGTTTGGTTTTGGAAAATCAGGCTGAGTAAGACATGGACTCTGCTCTCAAGAAGCCTTCAGTATAGGGCAGAGACAAATAAACCAGTGATTTTTAGCACCGGATGACTGTTAAGGGTGATATGGGAGCACAGAGAGAGGTCATTGTGATGAGGAAGTGACAGTTGATTTGAGTTTTGAAGGATACAATTGAGGTCGTAAAGCAGAAAGGAGGTGAAGTAGAAGGGGGCACAGGAGAAAGGTCCTCTAGGAAGGGGAACAGGATGTGTGAAGGTATGTCGATCTGTGGACAAGAACAACCTGTTCGGTGTGGTTGGAGGGGTTGAGGGAGATAGGAGCATGACTATAGTGTAAAGGTACATACACCTAAAATAACTCCAGGGCACCTAAAGGGCAGCTTCACTGATCAAGTTCTAGCTGATGTCCCTTTTTATCCCGGAAGCTTTCAGCATACTCCATTCCATGAAGATATGGTCAATCCAGATTACTGAGGAAGAATCCTTTGATATTTTGTGCCATCTTTTGTTCACTTTTATTTAATTTCCACTCCTGTTCCTTGAACGCAGCTTCTACAAATTTCCTTGCCAAACACACTTCTAGATACTAGGATATAAAGTGAACAAAATTGGCCAGTTGCGGTAGCTCACGCCTGTAATCCCAGCACTTTGGGAGACCAAGATGAGTGGATCACAAGGTCAAGAGATTGAGACCATCCTGACCAACATGGTGAAACCCTGTCTCTACTAAAAATACAAAAATTAGCTGGGCATGGTACTGTACACATGTAATCCCAGCTACTCAGGAGGCTGAGGCAGGTGAATAGCTTGAACCCGGGAAATGGAGGTTGCAGTGACCTGAGATCGTGCCACTGCACTTCAGCCTGGCAACAAAGTGAGACTCTGTCTCAAAAAAAAGTCTGTAAACCTAAAAAAAAAAAAAAAAAAAAAAAAGTGAACAAAATGAAGACCCTGCCTGCATGGGGTTTATAGTTTGAATAAAGGAAGACAGAAAATTAAAAAAAAAGAAAAAGGATGTAAATATGTAGTTTGCGAGATGGCAATAAAGGATGCTTTGGAGAAAAATAAATCTGCATCAAAGGGATAAATATGCAGTACTTACTTACTATGGTGTGTTATAGCTCCTCCCCACTAGACTGAGTGCTTTTTGAGGTCATAGATTTTGTCTTATCAACCCCTGTGGTTGACTAGTCCAGTGCTTGGAAAAGAGTACATGTTTAGTAAAAATAGAAAAGCAATATAGGTTACACCTGGGTGAGGCTGCCTTGGCCCAATTCAGTCTCTGCCACTAATTAATCATGACCTTGGATAAAGTACTCAGTTCTGTATGCCTCAGTTTCTTTATCCTAAAAATGAAGACAATGAGCCCGGACGCGGTGGCTCACGCCTGTAATATCAGCACTTTGGGAGGCCGAGGTGGGCGGATCACCTGAGGTCAGGAGCTCCAGATCAGCTTGGCCAACATGGAGAAACCCCATCTCTTTTTATTAAAAAAAAAAAAAAAATGAAGACAATGAAAGTTCCATCCTCAGAGGGTTGCTAAGAGACAAATAATATATTAAAGCATTTAAAATTGTCCCTCTGCATAGGTAGCACTCAACAAATGTCAACTGTTATTACTCAGTAATGGACTATAATCTGAGTATATTCCAACAACATGGATCTTAGGGCAATGAAAATAATTTATTGCCATTTGAAGATACTGCTAGTGCTAGATTCCTCTTCTGAATTGACAGCAGTATATCACGAGCCCTGTCCGAGACATTTACCCAGAATATGGTGGCATGAGCAACTGATACAGTCCCTGGCTGTCCTTTCATGAACTTCAGACCCCACTTTGCATCCAGCAGCCCACCGGAACAGAGGCTCTCTGCCTCGTTACCAGGTTTGGGAATATGGCATTAAAAATAGGATTATTGAGCCAAGGCAGTGGCTCACGCCTGTAATCCCAGCACTTTGGGAGGCCAAGGCAGGTGGATCACCTGAGGTCAGGCGTTCGAGACCAGCCTGGCCAATATGTCAAACACCTGTCTCTACTAAAAATACAAAAATTAGCTAGGCATGGTGGCACACACCTGTAGTCCCAGTTACTTGGGAGGCTGAGGCAGGAGAATCGCTTGAACCTGGGAGGCAGAGGTTGCAGTGGGCCACGATAGTGCCACTGCACTCTAGCCTGGGAACCTGGGTAACAGAGCAAGACTCCATCTCAAAAAAAAAACAAAAGTCTCTACTAAAAATACAAAAAAAAAAAAAAAATTAGCTGGGCAGTAGTGGTATATGCCTGTAATCCCAGCTACCTGAGAGACTGAGGCAGGAGAATCACCGGAACCCGG
>PVKP010030869.1:0-27454 GCA_004027715.1 Plecturocebus donacophilus
ATTGCCTTTGTCTGGAAGCTGGTTGGGGTCGCTGTCCAAGGCTCCATTGCACACCTGGGGAGAGGGTCAGGGGCACTATCGGGGGCTGCAGTGTTGGTGGTGGGGGACGAGTAAGGGTTATTCTAGGGTGCTATATTGCTGGTGGCGAGGAGAGGTGGTGCAAAATGTGCTATAGAGACTACACTGAACCAGAAATGGGGGAGCATGTTGGGATTGCTACACAGGGTTGCACTGCCTGTGGAGGTGTTTAGAAGGTTGGTGGGGGCACTCTTGGGGAGAGATACATAGCCTGTGGTGGTGGGAGGTGGTGGGTGGATGTGTGCTCCCAGTGATCTGCACTACCTGGGAAATAGCGGGTGAGGGTGCTCTTCCAGGCTGCATTGGTTGTGGCAGGGGGCCTGGTACCATTCTTTCTCCAGTCTCCACACCCTAGACAGTGAGGGCCAAAAAGATATGTCATGGACTTTGGAGGGAAGGAGTGAGTAACTTCAATGAAACTGGTCCACACCAACCAGTGACCAGCATGGCAAAGTTGGGGTCTAACTCTCTCTGTGTCCCATTCTAGGCTTCTTTGGCTCTGCCCGCCCAGCTGCTTCATGCCAGGAGAAGTAAGAGCCGTCTGCTGCATGCTGGATGCTGGAGCCTGTGGCACCATGGCAATGGTATTGGCATTGGTTGGCAATGACGCAGATGGCAGAGTGCCTTAGAAGTAGGAGGGTGGCTGACTGCCACCAGGGTAGAGACCGGAATGCCTCCGAGTCAGCCATAATGCCTGAGGCCCCTGCCACCTGTTACAGCACACAGAGTTGGGGTTCCCAGCACTCCTGTGGTGCCACGTGCACACGGCAGCCACAGTTGAGCTTGCAGCAGAGGGTGTCAGTGCAGGTCCCAGACCTGAGTGAGGACTGAGTGTCACAGAATATCCCCTTCCCATCCTAGTATCCGCTCTTGACTGGCAGCTCCCAGATTACTGGGCCGCAGTTCTTTGCAATGTGCGGCCACTGGAATAGGGCTGAGCAACCTTTACCGCCCTCCTTCAGCTGGGGCTTCACGGCCTCCATTAGGGCCACAGTGGCGTCTGGCCCCTAGTTCTGCACTGCTGGCTGCCACATGCACCTCCATGGTTACCACCGCTGCTGACCTGCAGCATCTGCAAGGGCGGCTCAAGCTGATCCCATGGCCTTGGTTGGGAGTTTTTCCAGAAAACCCGAGGGAAACACAGTGGACAGCCCTCCTAGCCTAGGGCGCCCCTTTCTGGGCCGATGCAGAGAGTGACGTGTCGTGGTTGCTGGGTGATGTGTTGACATGGAACAGGAATGGAATTTGAATGGAATGGACTGAAATTGGAATGGAATGGAATTGATATTGTAATAGAGTGGAACTGGATTGGAATGAAATGGAATGGAATAAGAATGGAATGGCATTGGAATTTGAAATGAATGGGAATAAAATTGGAATAGAATGGAAAGGAATGGAATTGGAATGAAATGAAGTGGAATTGGAATGGAATGAAATGGAATTGGAATGGAATGGAATGGAATTGGAATGGAATGGAATGATATTGGAATTGGAATTGGAATAAAATGTAACTGGAATTTGAATGGAATGAAATTGGAATTGGGGTGGAATGGAATTGGAATGGACTGGTATTGGAATTGGAATGGAATGGCATGGCAATGGACTGGAATTGGAATGGAATTAGAATTGGAAGGGAATGGGAATGGAATGAAATTGGAATTGGGATAGAATGGGAATCGATTTGGAATAGCAATTGAATGGAATGGAATGGGAATGGGTATGAAGTTTGAACGTAATTGGAATGGAATAGAATTGGAATGGAATGGAATTGGGATTAGATGGAATAAGAATAAAATAACAAAAATAAATAAAATAGTAAGAATGGAATGGAATTAGAATTGGAATGGAATGGAATGGAATTGGATTGGAATGGAATGGAATTAAATGAGAGGAATGGATTTGAAATGGAATGGAATGGGAATGGAATAGAAATAAAATGGAAATTGAATGGGAATGGAATGGAATTAAAATGGAATGGGAATGGAAAGAAATGGGAATGGGAATGGAATGGAATTGGAATTGAAATGGAATGAAATGAAATGGAATGGAACACGAATTGGAATTGAATTGGAATTGGATGAATTGAAATGGAAAAGAATGTGAATTAGAATGGAATGGCAATGGAATGGAATTAGAATTGGAATGGATTGGAATGGAATAAAGTTGGAAAGGGAATGGAATTGGAATGGGATGGAATCACAATGCAATGGGATGAGAATTTTAAAGGAATGGGAATGGAAAGGAATTTGAATTGGTGTGGAATGGAATTGGAATGTATTGGTATAGGAATTGGAATTGAATGGCATGGGAATGGACTGGAATTGGAATGGAATTAGAATTGGAAGTTAATGGGAATGGAATGGAATTGGAATTGGGATAGAATGGGAATGAAATTGGAATAGAAATTGAACGGAATGGAATGGGAATGGGAATGGATATGGAGTTTGAACGTAATTGGAATGGAAAAGAATTGGAATGGAATAAAATTGGGATGGGATGGAATAAGAATGGAATGGAATTGGAATTGGAATGGAACGAAATGGAATTGGATTGGAATGGACTGGAATTTTAATGGACTGGAGTTGGAATGGAAATGGAAGGGAATGGAATGGAATTGAAATGGGGTGGAATTGGAATGGAAGGAAATAGGAATGAGAATGGAATTGTAAATGGAATGGAATGGAATGGAATTGAATGAATGGAATGGATTTGAAATGGAATGGAATAGGAATGGAATAGAAATGGAATGGTAATGGAATGAAATTGGAATGGAATGAATATGGAATGGAATGTGAATGGAATGGAATTGTAATTGAAATGGAATTAATTGAAATTGAATGGTACATGAATTGGAATGGAATGGTAAGTGGAATGGAAAGGGAATGGGAATAAAATTGGAATAGGAATGGGGATGGATTTGGAATAAGATTGGATTGGAATTGGAATTGGAATGGATTGAAATAGAAATGGAATGGAATTGGAATGGGAATTGACTGAAATTGAAATGGAATGGGAATTGAATGGAATGGGAATGGAATGGAAATGGAATTGGAATTGGAATTCAATCATTTGAAATGGAAGGGAATGTGAATTGGAAAGGAATTAGAATTGGAATGGATTGGTATGGAATAGATTTGGAAAGGGAATGGAATTGATATAGGATGGAATCACAATGCAATGGGATGGGAATTTTAACGGAATGGGAATGGAATTGAAATTGGAATGGGAATGTAATGGAAGTTGAATGGAATTAGAATTGGAAGAAAATGGGAACCGATTGAAAGGGGAATTGGAAAGTAATGGGAATGGAATTGGAATGGAATGGAATAGGAATGGAATGGAATGGAATGGGAATGTACTAAAATTGGAATGGAATGGGAGTGGAAAGGAATGGGAATGAAATGGAATTGGAATTGGTATTGGAATTGAATGAATTGAAATGGAAGGGAATGTGAATTGGAATGGAATGAGAATGGAATGGAATTGGAATTGGAATGGATGGGAATGGAATAGAGTTGGAAAGGGAATGGAATTGGGATGGGATATAATCACAATGCAATGGAATCGGAATTTTAATGGAATGGGAATGGAATTGAAATTGGAATGGGAATGGAATGATATTGGAATAGAATAGAATTGGAACTGTAATGGAATGGGAATAGAATTGGAATTGGAATGGGAATTGAATTGGAATGGATTTGGAATTGCAATGGAATGGAATGGAATTGGAATGGGAATGAAATGGGAATTGGAATTGAAATGGAATTGGAAAGGAATGAAATTGTAATTGGAATGGAGTGGAAATGGAATGGAATGTAATGGAATTGGAATGTAATGGTTTTGGAATTTGAATGAAATGGGAATAGAATTGGAATGGAATGGAATGGAATGGCATTGGAATGGAAAGGAATGGAACGGAATGGAATGAAATCTAATTGGAATCTAATGATATTGTAATTGGAATGAAATAAAATTGGAATTGGAATTTGAATGAAGTGGAATTGGAACTGCAGGAGAATGTTATGGAAATGGATTGGAATTGGAATTGGAATGGAATGGGAAGGGAATTGGAGTGGAATGGAATTGTGATGGAATGAAATGTAATGAAATTGTAAGGGAATGGAATTGAAGTTCAAATAGGGTTCAAATGGAATGGAATGGAATTTGAATATAATGATATTGGAATTTGAATGGAATGGGAATGGAATTTGAATGGAATGGAATGATATTGGAATGGAATGAAATTGATATTGGAATAGAGTGTAACTGGAATGGAACAGAATGGAATTAGAATGGAATGGTATAGGAATTTGAATGGAGTGGGAATAAAACTGGAATAGAATGGAAAGGAATGCAATTGGAATGGAATGAAGTGGAAGTGGAATGGAATGGAATGAAATTGGAATGGAATGGAATTAAAATGGAGTGATACTGGAATTGGAATTGGAATGAAATGGAATTGGAATTTGAATGGAATGGAATTGGAATTTGAGTGGAATTGTATTGGAATGCATTCGTATTGGCATTGGAATGTAATGGCATGAGAATGTACGGGAGTTGGAATAAAATTAGAAATGGAAGGGAATGGGAATGGAATGGAATTGGAATTGGGATAGAATGGGAATCGAATTGGAATAGTAATTGAATGGAATGGAATGCGAATGGGAATGGGTATAGAATTTGAACGTAATTGGACATGGAACAGAATTGGAATGGAATGGAATTGGCATGGGATGGAATCAGAATGGAAGGGAATTGGAATTGGAATGGAATGGAAAGAGAATGGACTGGAATTGGAATGAAATTAGAATTGGAATGGAATGGGAATGAAGTGAAATGAAAATTGGAAAGTAATGGGAATGAAATTGGAATGGAAGGGAATAGGAATGGAATGGAATTGGAACGGGAATGGACTAAAATTGGAGTGGAATGGGAATGGAGTTTAATGGGAATGGAATGGAATTGGAATTGGAATTGGAATTGAATGTATTGAAATGGAGGGGAAAGTGAATTGGAATGGAATGGAATTGGACTTGGAATTGATGCGAATGGAATAAAGTTGGAAACGGAATGGAATTGGGATGGGATATAATCACAATGTAATGGAATGGGGATTTTAATGGAATGGGAATGGAATTGAAATTGGAATGGGAATGGAATGGAATTCGAATGGTATGGACTAGGAATTGCAATGGAATGGAATGGAATTAGAATTGGAATTGGAATGGAATTGGAATAAATTTTATTTGGAATAGGAAAGGAATAGAAGTGGTATTGGAATGGAATGAAATTGGAAAGGAATGAAATTGGAAGGGAATAAAATTGTTAATGGAATGGAGTGGAACTGGAATGGAATGCAATGGAATTGGAATGTAATGGTTTTTTATTTTGAATGAAATGGGAATAGAATTGTAATGGAATGGAACGGAACGGAATGGAATGGAATGGAGTTGGAATGGAATGATATTGGAATGGAATGGAGTGGAATTGGAATTGGAATTTGAATGAAATGGAATTGGAATTGCAGTGGAATGTTATTGAAATGGAATGGAATTGTAATTGGAATGGAATGGGTAAGGAATTGGAGTGGAATGAAATTAAAATGGAATGAAATGTAATGAAATTAAAATGGAATGGAATTGGAATTGAAATAGAGTTCAAGTGGAATGGAATTTAATTTGAATGGAATGGTATTGAAATTTGAATGGAATAGGAATGAAATTTGAATGGAATCGAATGAAATTGGAATGGAATGGAATTGATATTGGAATAGAGTGGAACTGGAATGGCATGGAATGGAATTAGAATGGAACGATGTTGGAATTTGAATGGCGTGGGAATAAAACTGAAGTAGAATGGAAAAAAAATGGAATTGGTATAAAATGAAGTGGATTTGGAATGGAATGGAATTGGAATGGAATGGAATGGAATTCGAATGGAAAGGAATGATATTGAAATTGGAATTGGAATGGAATGGAACTGGAATTTGAATGGAATGGAATGGGAATTGGAGTGGAATGGAATTGGAATGGATTGGTTTTGGAATTGGAATGGAATTGCATGGGATTGGATTGGAATTGGAATGGACTTAGATTTAGAAGGGAATGAGAATGGAATGGAATTGAAATTGGGATAGAATTGGAATCGAAGTGGAATAGCAATTGAAAGGAATGGAATGGGAATGGGTATGGAGGTTGAACGTAATTGGAATGGAATAGAATTGGAATGGAAAGGAAATGGGATGTTATGGAATAAGAATGGAATGGAATTGGGATTGGAATGGAATGGAATTGGAATGGACAGGAGTTGGAATGGAATTGGAAGGGAATGGAATGAAATTGAAATAGGGTGAAATTGGAATACAAGGGAATAGGAATGGGAATGGAATTGTAATTGGAATGCAATTGAATTGAATGAATGGAATGGTTTTGAAATGGAATGGAATTGTAATGGAATAGAAATGGAATGAAAATGGAATGGGAATGGAATGGAATTGGAATGGAATGGGAATGGAATGGAATGGGAATGGGAATGGAATGGAATTGGAATTGAAATAGAATGAATTGAAATGGAATGGAACGCGGATTGGAATGGAATGGCAATTTGAATGGAATGGGAATGGGAATAAAATTGGAATAGGAATGGAGATGGATTTGGAATCACAATGGATTAGAATTGAAATGGGATTGGAATGGAATAGGAAAGGAATGGAATTGGAATGGGAATGGACTGATATTGGAATGGAATGGGAATCAAATGGAATGGAATTGGAAGTGGAGATGGAATTGTATCAATTGATATGGAAGGGAATGTGAATTGGAATGGAATATGAATGGAATGGAATTAGTATTGGAATGGATTATAATGGAATACAGTTGGAAAGGGAATGGAATTCGGATCGGATCCAATCACAATGAAATGGTTTGGGAATTTTAATGGAATGGGAATGGAATTGAAATTGGAATGGGAAAGGAATGGAAGTGGAATGGAATGGAATTGGAATTGGAATAGAATGGGAATGGACTTGCAATTCGAATTGGAATAGAATTGGAATGGAGTTGGAATTGCAATGGAATGGAATGGAATGGGAATGGGAATGGAATGGGAAATGGAATTGGAATAGAACTGGAATGAATTTTAATTGGAATTGGAATGGATTAGAAGTGGAATTGGAATGGAATGGAATTGGAAAGGAATGAAATTGGAATGGAATGGAATTGTTATTGGAATGGAGTGGAACTGGAATGGAATTGGAATGTAATGCTATTGGAATTTGAATGAAATGGGAATAGAATTGGAATGGAATGGAACGGAATGGCATTGGAAAGGAATGGAATGGAAGGGAGTGGAATGGAATGTAATTGGAATGGAGTGATATTGGAATTGGAATAGAATGGAATTGGAATTGGAATTTGAATGAAATGGAATTGCAATTGCAGTGGAATGTTATTCAAATGGATTGGAATTGGAAATGGAATAAAATGGGAATGGAATTGGAGTAGAATGAAATTGAAATGGAATGAAATGTAATGAAATTGAAATGGAATGATGTAGGAATTGAAATAGAGTTCAAGTAGAATGGAATGGAATTTGAATGGAATTTTATTGGAATTTGAATGAAATGGGAATGGAATTTGAATG
Organism: Plecturocebus donacophilus; assembly: GCA_004027715.1. Taxonomy (NCBI): domain Eukaryota; kingdom Metazoa; phylum Chordata; class Mammalia; order Primates; family Pitheciidae; genus Plecturocebus; species Plecturocebus donacophilus. Next base: position 7,720 of record PVKP010030869.1, read on the forward strand.
GGATGGAATGAAATTGGAATGAAATGGAATTGATATTGGAATAGAGTGGAGCTGGAAAAGAATGAAATGGAATTAGAATGGAATGGTATTGAAATTTGAATGGAGTGGAAATAAAACTGGGATAGAATGGAAAGGAATGGAATTGGAATGGAATGAAGTGGTATTGGAATGGAATGGAATGGAATTTTAATGGAAAGGAATTGGAATGCAGTGATATTGAAAATTGGAATTGGAATGGAATGGAATTGGAATTTGAATGAAATGGAATTGGAATTGGAGTGGAATGAAGTTGGAATGCATTGGTATTGGCATTGGAATGGCATGGCATAGGAATGTACTGGAGTTGGAATGGAATTAGAATAGGAAGAGAATGTGAATGGAGTGGAATTGGAATTGGGATAGAATGAAAATCTAATTGGAATAGTAATTGAATGGAAATGAATGGGAATGGGAATGGTATGGAATTTGAAAGTAATTGGAATGAAATAGAATTTGAATGGAATGGAATTGGCGTGGGATGGAATGAGAATGGAATGGAATTGGAATTGGAATGGAATGGAAAGAGAATGGACTGGAAATCGAATGGAATTAGAATTGGGATTAAATGGGAATGGAGTAAAATGGGAATTGGAAAGTAATGGGAATGGAATTGGAATGGAATGGAATAGGAATGGAATGGAATTGGAACGGGCATAAACTGAAAATGGAATGGAATGGAAATGGATTGGAATGGGAATGGAATGGAATTTGAATGTGAATTGGAATGGAATGTATTGAAATGGAAGGGAAAGTGAATTGGAATGGAATGTAATGGGAATTCGAATGGATAAGAATGGAATAAAGTTGGAAAGGGAATGGAATTGGGATGAGATATAATCACAATGCAACAGAATGGGAATTTTAATGGAATGGGAATGGAATTGAAATTGGAATAGGAATGGAATGGAATGGAATTGGAATTGGAATGGAATGCAAATGGAATTGGAATTGGAATTCGAATGGAATTGGAATGGAGTTGGAATTGCAATGAAATGGAATGGTATGAGAATGGGAATGGAATGGGAATTGGAATTGGAATGGAATTGGAATGAATTTTATTTGGAATTGGAATGGAATAGAAGTGAAAATGGAATTTAATGGAATTGTTATTAAAATGGAGTGGAAAAGGAATGGAATGGAATGGAATTAGAATGCAAGGGTACTGGAATTTTAATGGTGTGGAAATAGAACTAGAATAGAATGGAAAGGAATGGAACTGGAATGAAATGAAGTGGTATTGGAATGGAATGGAACGGAATTGGAATGGAATGGAATGGAATTGGAATTTGAATGAAATGGAATTGGAATTGCAGTGGAATGTTATTGAAATGGATTGGAATTTGAATTGGAATGGAATGGGTATGGAATTGGAGTGGAATGAAATTGAAATGGCATGAAATGTAATGAGATAGAAATGGAATGGAATTGCAATTGAAATAGAAATCAAGTGGAATGGAATGGAATGTGAATGGAATGGTACTGGAAGTTGAATGTAATGGGAAAGAAATTTGAATGAAATGCAATGAAATTGGAATGGAATGGAATTTATATTGGAATAGAATGGAATTGGAATGGAATGGAATGGAATTAGTATGGAATGGAATTGGAATTTCAATGGAGTGGGAATAGCACTGGAATAAAATGGAAAGGAATGGAATTGGAACGAAAAGGAGTGAAATGGCAATGGAATGGAATGGAATGGAATTGGAATGGAATGGAATGGAATTGGAATGGAATGGAATGATATTAGAATTGGAATTGGAATGGAATGGAACTGGAATTTGAATGGAATTGAATTGGAAATTGAGTGGAATGGAATTGGAATGGATTGGTATTGGAATTGCAATGGAATGGCATGGGAATAGACTGGAATTGGAATGAAATTAGAATTGGAAGGGAATGGGAATGGAATGGAATTGGAATTGGGATAGAATGGGAATCGAATTGGAATAGCAATTGAATGGAATGGAATGGGAATGGGAATGGGCATGGAGTTTGAACGTTATTGGAAATTAATAGAATTGGAATGGAATGGAATTGGAATGGGATGGAATAAGAATGGAATGGAATTGGAATTGAAGTGGAATGGAATGGAATTGGATTGGAATGGACTGGAATTGGAATGGAATAGAGTTGGGATGGAATTAGAAGGTAATGGATTGGAAATGAAATGGGTGGAATTGGAATGGAAGGGAATAGGAATGGGAATGAAATTGTAATTGGAATGGACTGGAATTGAATGAATGGAATGGATTTGAAATGGAATGGAATTGGAATGGAAAAGGAATGGAATGAAAATGGAATGGAATTGGAATGGAATGGGAATTGTATGGAATTAGAATAGAAATGGATTGGAATAAAAGAGAGTTGGAAAGGGAATGGAATTATGATCGGAAGTGATCACAATGAAATGGTATGGGAATGTTAATGGAATGGGAATGGAAATGAAATTGGAATGGGAATGGTATGGAATTGGAATGGAATGGGAATGGAATTGGAATTCGAATTGGAATGGAATTGGAATGGAGTTGGAATTGCAATCGTTTGGAATGGAATTGGAATGGGAATTCGAATTGGAATTTAATTGGAATGAATTTTATTTGGAATTGGAATGGAATAGAAGTGGAATTGGAATGGAATGGAATTGGAAAGGAATGAAATTGGAATGGAAGGTAATTGTTATTGGAATGGAGTGGAAGTGGAATCAAATGTAATGGAATTGAAATGTAATGGTATTGGAATTTGAATGAAATAGAAATAGAATTGGAATGGAATGAAATGGAATGGCACTGGAATGTAATGTAATAGAACGGAGTAGAATTGAATGGAATTGGAATGGAATGGAATTGAAATTTGAATTGGAATGAAATGGAATTGGAATTGCAGTGGAATGTTATTGAATTGGATTGGATTTGGAATTGGAATGGAATGGGAATGGAATTGGAGTGGAATCGAATTGAGATGGAATAAAATGTAATGAAATTGAAATGGAATGGAGTCGGAATTGGAATAGAGTTCAAATGTGGTGGAATGGAATTTGAATTGAATGGCAATGGAATTTAAATGGAATGGAATGAAATTCAAATGGAATGGAATTGATATGGGAATAGAGTGTAACTGGAATGGAATGGAATCGAATTAGAATGGAATGATATTGGGGTTTGAATGGAGTGGGAATAAAAGTGGAATAGAATGGAAAGGAATGGTATTGGAATGGAATGAAGTGGAATTGGAATGGAATGGAATGGAATTTTAATGGAATGGAATTGGAATGGAGTGATATTGGAATTGGAATTGGAATGGAATTTAATTGGAATTTGAATGGAATTGAATTGGAATTGGAGTGTAATGGAATTGGAATGCATTGGTAGTGGCCTTGGAATGGAATGGCATGTGAATGTACTGGAGTTGGAATGGAATTAGAATTGGAAGGGAATGTGAATGGAATGGAATTGGAATTGGAAAAATTTGGGAATCGAATTGGAATAGTAATTGATTGGAATGGAATGGGAATGGGTATGGGTATGGGATTTGAATGTAATTGGCATGGAATAGAATTGGAATGGAACGGAATTGGCATGGGTTGCATGCAGAATGGAATGGAATTGGAACTGGAATGGAATGGAAAGAGAATGGACTGGAATTGGAATGGAATTAGAATTGGAATTGAATGGGAATGGAGTGAAATGGGAATTGGAAAGTAATGGGAATGTAATTGGAATGGAATGGAATAGGAATGGAATGGAAATGGAACGGGAATGGACTGAAATTGGAATGGAATGGGAATGGAATGGAATGGGAATGGGAATGGAATGGAATTGGAATTGGAATTCAATGAAATGAAATGGAAGGGAATGTGAATTGCAATGGAATGAAATTAAAATTGGAATGGATGGGAATGGAATAGAGTTGGAAAGTGAATGGAATTGGAATGGGATATAATCACAGTGTAATGGAATGGAAAATTTAATGGAATGGGAATGGAATTAAAATTGGAATGGAAATGGAATGGAATTGGAATGGAATGGAATTGGAATGGGAATGGAATTTTAATTGGAATGGAATTACAATGCAGTTGGAATTGCAAAGGAATGGAATGGAATGGGAATTGGAATGGAATGGGAATAGGAATTGGAATGGAATTGGAATAAATTTTATTTGGAATTGGAATGGAATAGAAGTGGAATTGGAAAGAAATGGAATTGGAAAGGAATGAAATTGGAATGGAATGGAATTGGTATTGGAATGGAGTGGAAATGGCATTGGAATGTAATGGTTTGGGAAGTCGAATGAAATGGGAATAGAATTGGAATGGAATGGAATCGAATGGCATTGGAATGGAATGAAATGGAATGGAATTGAATGGAATGGAATTGGACTGGACTGCTATTAGAATGGAATGGAATGGAATTATAATTGGAATTGGAATGAAATGGAATTGGATTTTCAGTTGAATATGATTTAAATGGACTAGAATTCGAGTTGGAATGGAATGAGTATGGAATTGGAGTGGAAAGAAATTGAAATGGAATGAAATGTAATGAATTTGAAATGGAATGGAATTGGAATTGAAATAGAGTTCAAGTGGAATGGAAGGGAATTTAAATGGAACTGTATTGGAATTTGAATCGATTGGAATGGAATGGAATTGATATTGGAATAGAGTGGAACTGGAATGGAATGGAATGAAATGGAATTAGAATGGAACGGTATTGGAATTTGAATGGAGTGGGAAAAGAACTGGAATAGAATGGAAAGGAATGGAATTGGAATAAAATGAAGTGGAATTGGAATGGAATGGAATGGAATAGGAATGGAATGGAATGATATTGAAATTGGAATTGGAACCGAATGGAACTGGAATTTGAATGGAATGCAATTGGAATTGGAGTGGAATAGAATTGGAATGGATTGGTATTGGAATTGGAGTGGAATGGCATGGGAATGGACTGGAATTGGAATGGAATTAGAATTGGAAGGGAATTTGAATGGAATGGAATTGGAATTTGGATAGAATCTTAATCGAATTGGAATAGCAATTGAATGGAATGGAATGGGAATGGGAATGGTTATGGAGTTTGAAAGGAAATTGGAATGGAATAGAATTGGAATGGAACGGAATTGGGATGGGATGGAATAAGAATGGAAAGGAATTGGAAATGGAATAGAATAAAATGGAATTGGATAGAAATGGACTGGAATTGGAATGGAATTAGAATTGGAAGGGAATTGGAATGGAATGGAATTGGAATCGGGATAGAATGGGATTCGAATTGGAATAGCAATTGAATGGAATGGAATGGGAATGGGAATAGGTATGGAGTTTGAACGTAATTGGAATGGAATAGAATTGGAATGGAATGGAATTGGGATGGGAAGGAATCAATGGAATGGAATTGGATTGGAATGGACTTAAATTGGAATGGACTGGAGTTGGAATAAAATTCTAAGGAATGGAATGGAATTGAAATTGGTTGGAATTGGAATGGAAGGGAATAGTAATGGGAGTGGCATTCTAATTGGAATGGAATGGAATTGAATGAATGGAATGGATTTGAAATGGAATGGAATTGGAATGGAATAGGAATGGAATGGAAATGGAATGGGAATGGAATGGAATTGGAATGGAATGGAATTGGAATTGAAATGGAATGAATTGAAATGGAATGGAATGCAAATTGGAATGGAATGGTAATGGAAATAAAATTCGAATAGGAATGGAGGTGGATTTGGAATCAGAATGGATTGGAATTAGAAATGGAATGGAATGGAATAGGAATGGAATAAAATTGGAATGGGAGTGGACTGAAATTGGAATGGAATGGGAATGGAATGGAATGGTATTGCAGTGAAATGGAATTGGAATGGGAATGGAATGGAATTGGAATGGAATGGAATTGCAATTGGAATGGAATTGGAATAGGAATTGAAATTGAAACTGGAATGGATTGGAAATGGAATTGGAATGTAATAGGAGTGGAATTGAAGTGGAATGAAATTGGAATGGAATTGAATTGATATTGGAATGGAGTTTAACTGGAATTTAATGGAAAGGAATTGGAATGCAATGGTATTATAATATGAATGAAATGTGAATGGAATTGTGATCGCATGGAAAGGAATGGCATAGGAATGAAATGGAATTGGAATGGTATGATATTCCATTAAAACATGGTGTCTCCAGTTTCCACTCCCTAGACAGTGAGGGCCAAAAAGTTATGTTGTGGACTTTGGAGGAAGGGTGTGAGTGCTTTCACTGAAACTGGTCCGCACCACCCAGTGGCCAGCATGGACAAGTTCGGGTCTAACATTCTCTCTGTGTCCCATTCTAGGCTTCTTTGGCTTAGGCCGCCCAGTTCTTGCATGCCAGGAGAAGAGCCATCTGCCGCATGCTGGAGGCTGGAGCCTGTGGCACCACCGCTCGCCTTACTGCATTGGGTGGCAGCGACGGAGATTGCAGAGTGCCGGGGAGTTAGCAGGGTGGCTGACTACCATCAGGGCAGTGAAGTGGTGCCTCCGAGGCAGACTCGACACCTGGGTCCCCCGCCGCTGTTTACTACAGGCAGAGCTGTGGATTGCCAATGATTCTGCCATGCCATGTTCAGGTCACAGCTGCAATTGAGCCTGTGACAGAGGGTGGGAGTGCAGTTTCCAAACCTGAGTGAGGCCTCAGTGTCGCAGTAGGGTGAGCTGCCCATTGCTGGGGTGTGGGATGTGTCATGTCCCTAGCAGCACTGCCAGGAGCAGTGGGGCATTTTGTGGGCATTATCCAGGGATGTACTGCCCAAGGTCTGGGGTCAGTTTAATGAGCTTTCAGGTGCTGCAATGCCCTTGTCAGGGATGGGTTGGTGACACTATGGGATGCCATAGTCCCAGTGGTGATGGGTGGGTTGGGGTGCTATCAGGTATTACATTGCCCCCAGTTTGTAGGGGCGTGTGATATTCAGGATATCATTGCCTTTGCCTGGGAGCTGGTTTGGGTCGGGGGCACTATCGCAGGCTGCAGTGTTGGTTGTGGAGGATGGGTAAGGGTTATTCTAGGGTGCTATATTTCTGATGGCGAGAAGGAGTGGCGTAAAATGTGCTATAGAGACTACAGTGAGACAGAAATGGGGGAGCGCATTGGGATTACTACACAGGGTTGCACTGCCTTTGGAGGTGTTCATAAGATTGGTGGGGGCACTCTTGTGGAGAGATACACAGCCTCAGGCTGTGGGAGGCGGTGGGTGGATGTGTGCTCCCAGGGATCTGCACTGCCTGGAAAATGGCGGGTGAGTGTGCTCTTCCAGGCTACGTTGCTTGTGGCGGGGGCCCTGGCACCATGGTGTCTCCAGTCTCCACTCCCTAGACAGTGAGGGCCAAAAAGATATGTTGTGGACTTTGGAGGTAGGGTGTGAGTGCCTTCATTGAAACTAGTCTGCACCATCCAGTGGCCAGCATGTTAAAGTTGGGGTCTAACACTCTCTCTCCGTGTCCCATTCTAGACTTCGTTGGCTCTGCCCACCCAGCTGCTTCACATCAGATGTAAGAGCCATCTGTCACATGATGGATGCTGGAGCCTGTGGCACCATGGCTTGCCTCGCTGTGTGGGTGGCAACGACACAGATGGCAGAGCGCCCTAGAGTTTGGAGGGTGGCTGACTGCCACCAGAGCAGGAACCAGAATGTATCTGAGTCAGCCATAATATTTGGGGCCCCCGCCGCCTGTTATGGCACACAGAGCTGGGGTTGCCAGCACTCCTGTGGTGCCATGTGCCACATGCACCTCCATGGTTACCACCGCTGCTGACCTGCAGCATCTGCAAGGCTGGCTCAAGCTGATCTCATGGCCTTGGTTGGCAGTTTTCCCAGAAGACCCGAGGGGCACACAGTGGACTGCCCTCTTAGCCTAGGGCCCTTCTTCCATAGCCGACGCACAGAGTGACGTGTCGTGGTCACTGGGTGATGTATAGGCCCTGGGTCCTCAAGGCCCCCTGGCTGGTCCCTGCTTACCTGCAAAAGCAGGGCCGACTGCCTGTGAGAGGAGCTTTCAAGGCTTCTGGCCCTGGAATTCTCACTGGGGTGGAGTGGGTGGGCAGCGTCAGTGGTTGTCACTGTGGTTGCTGCATGATCACTTGCAGGTAGCAGGTGCAGGTGAGCCCAAGGCAGCGGCTGGCCCTAGAAGGCCCGAGAATTACCCAGTGCAAGGCAGCGGCTGGCCCTAGAAGGCCCGAGAATTACCTAGTGCTTGGCCTGGAGTCTCTCTTCCTTGACCTCTCCAAGAGTGCGTGGTTGGGTCCTGGGCACTGTGCGGCCTAGGGGATGGAGCTGAGTTCCGGTTCCCAACCTCCTTCTGTTCCTTTTGGACCCCGGTTTAGGGCACTGATTGTGGGCGATGGTAACACCACAGTACCTGCAATGGGGCTGGGGCAAATCTTACAGTCCTCTAACTTCTGCGGTGCCCAATTAATCCGTCATAGCAAGGTCTCGCCCTTGGAGTCATGATCCACCACTGCTGCTGCAGGCTGTCTATTAGGGGCTGGTGCGACAGAATGTACCAGAGGACACAGGGCTGGTCTCAGAGATCCTGGGGGTTGCCCAAGGCACATTTCCTCCACCGGCATTGCACACCTGGGGAGTGGATGAGGGCACAATCGAGGGCTGCAGTGCTGGTGGTGGAGGATGTGTTAAGATAACTCTAGGGTGCTATATTGCTTGTGGTGAGGAGGGGTGGTGCTAAAGGCACTATGCAGTCTACACTGAGACAGTGATGGGGAGGACTCTTGGGGCAGGATACCCAGACTGAGGTGTTGGAAGGCAGTGGGTGGGACGGGTGCTCTCAGGGATCTGCACTGCCTGGCAAATAGCTGGTGAATGTGCTCTTCCAGGCTGCATTGGTTGTGGCAGGGGCCCTGACACCATAGTGTCTCCAGTCTCCACTCCCTAGACAGGTAGGGGCCAGACGAAACTGTGGTCCTAATGGGGGCGGTGAAGCCACAGTTGAAGGAGGGCTGTAAAAGTTGCTCAGCCCTATTCCAGTGGCTGCACATTGCAAAGAACCACAGCTGAGCACTCTGGGAGCCGCCAATCAAGAGCAGATAATATTGTGGGAAAGGGATATTCTGCGACACTCCAGCCTCACTCAGGTCTGGGACCTGCACTGCCATCCTCTACCAGAGGCTCAACTGTGGCTGCCACGTGCACATGGCATGACAGAAGTGCTGGCAACCCTCAGCTCTGCGTGCCGTAACCGGCGGCTGGATTTCCAAGCAACGAGGCTGACTCGGAGGCATTCCGTTCCCTGCCGTGGTGGCAGTCAGCCACCCTCCTACCTCTCCTGCACTCCGCCATCTGTGTCGTTGCCACCCAACGAAGCGAGGCGAGCCATGGTGCCATAGGCTTCAGTCTCCAGAATGCGGCAGATGGCTCTTACTTCTCCTGGCATGAAGCAGCTGGGCAACGAAGTCTAGAATGGGACACGGAGAGAGAGTGTTAGACCCCAACTTTACCATGCTGGACACTTGATGGTGCGGACTGGTTTCAATGAAGGCACTCATACCCTCCCTCCAAAGTCCACGACATTTCTTTTTGGCCCTCACTTTCTAGGGAGTGGAGACTGGAGACACCACGGTGCCAGGGCCCTTGCCACAACCAACGTAGCCTGGAAGAGCACATTCACCCGCTATTTCCCAGGCAGTGCAGATCCCTGGGAGCACACATCCACCCACCGCTTCCCACCGCCTCAGGCAGTGTATCTCTCCCGAAGGTTGCCCCAACCAAACTTCTGAACACCTTTAAAGGCAGTGCAACCGTGTTTGGCTCTCCCAACATGCCCCTCCATCTCTGTCTCAGTGTAGTCTCCATAGCACATTTTACACTGCCGCTCCTCGCCACCAGCAATATAGCACCCTAGAATAACCCTTACCCGTCCTCCACCACCAACACTGCAGCCTGAGATAGTGCCCCCGACCCTCTCCCCAGGTGGGCAATGGAGCCTTGCACAGCGACCCCAACCAGCTCCCAGACAGAGGCAATGATATCGTGAATATCACACGCCCCTACAAACTGGGGGCAATGTAACACCTGATAGCACCCCAACCCACCCATCACCACTGGGACTATGGCACCCCATAGTTCCACCAACCCATCCCCGACAAGGGCATTGCAGCACCTGAAAGCTCATTAAACTGACCCCAGACCTTGGGCAGTACATCCCTGGATAATGCCCACAAAATGCCCCACTGCTCCTGGCAGTGCTGCTAGAGACATGACACATCCCACACCCCAGCAATGGGCAGATCACACTACTGCCACCCTGAGGCCTCACTCAGGTTTGGGACCTGCACTCCCACCCTCTGCCACAGGCTCATTTGCAGCTGTGACCTGAACATGGCATGGCAGGATCACTGGCAACACACATCTCTGCCTGTGGTAAACAGCGGCATGGGACCCAGGCATCGAGTTTGCCTCGGAGGCACCACTTCACTGCCCTGGTGGCAGTCAGCCACCCTGCTACCTCCCCGGCACTCTGCAATCTCTGTCGCTGCCACCCAACGCAGTGAGGCGAGTGGTGGTGCCACAGGCTCCAGCCTCCAGCATGAGGCAGATGGCTCTTTCTTCTCCTGGCATGGAGGACCTGAGCGGGCAAAGCGAAAGAAGCCTAGAAAGGGACACAGAAAGAATACTAGACCCTCATTTTGTCATCCTGGCCACTGTGTCGAACAGGCAAGTTTCAGTGAAGGCACTCTCACCCTCCCTCCAAAGTCCATGACATCTCTTTCTGGCACTAACTGTCTAGGGAGTGGAGACTGGAGACACCATGGTGCCAGGGCCCCTGCCACAACCAATGCAGCCTGGAAGAGCACACTCACCAGCTATTTGCCAGGCAGTGCAGCCCTGAGAGCACTCGTCCCATCCACCGCCTTCCAACACCTCAGTCTGGGTATCCTGCCCCAAGCGTTCTCTCTCATCACTGTCTCAGCGTAGACTGCATAACGCCTTTAGCACGACCTTTCCTCGCCACCAGCAATGTAGCAACCTAGAGTTACTCTAACACATCCTCCACCACCAGCACTGCAGCCCTCGATTGTGCCCTCATCCACTCCCCAGGTTTGCAATGCCGGGTGGAAGAAACATGCCTTGAGCAACCCCCAGGCTCTCTGAGACTAGCCCTCTGTACTCTGGTACATTCTGCCGCACCTGCCCCTAATAGACAGCATGCAGCAGCAGTGGTGGATCATGGCTCCAAGGGCGAGACCTTGTTATGATGGATTAATTGGGCACCACAGCAGTAGGAGGACAGGAAGTTTTGCCCCAGCCCCATTGCAGGGACTGTGGTGTTACCATCGCCCACAACCAGTGCCCTAAACTGGGGTTAAAAAGGAACAGAAGGAGTTTGGGAACCATCACTCAGACCCATCCCTGAGGCCGCACAGTGCCCAGCACCCAACCCGGCACTCTTGGAGAGGCCAAGGAAGAGAGACTCCAGGCCAAGCACTGGGTAATTCTCGGGCATTCTAGGGCCAGCCGCTGCCTTGGGCTCACCTGTAGTTGCCACCTGCAAGTGACCATGCAGCAACCACAGTGACAACCACTGACGCTGACCACCCGCTCCACCCCAGTGAGGATTCCAGGGCCAGAATCTTTGACAGATCCTCACACAGGCAGTCAGCCCCGCTTCTGCAGGTAAGCAGGGACCAGCCAGGAGGCCTTGAGGACCCAGGGCCTGCACATCACCCAGCGACCACGACACATCACTCTGTGCATCGGCCATGGAAGAAGGGCCCTAGGCTAAGAGGGCAGTCCACTGTGTGCCCCTCAGGTCTTCTGGGAAAACTGCCAACCAAGGCCATGGGATCAGCTTGAGCTGCCCTTGCGGATGCTGCAGGTCAGCAGCGGTGGTAACCATGGAGGTGCATGTGGCAGCCAGCAGCACAGAACTAGGAACAAGACGCCACCGTGGCCCTAATGGAGGTGGTGAAGCCCCAGCTGAAGGACGGCGGTAAAGGTTGCTCAGCCCTAATTCAGTGGCAGCACATTGCAAAGAACCGCGGCCCAGCACTCTGGGAGCCACCAATCAAGAGCGCATACTATGGTGGGAAGGAGATATTCTGTGACACTCAGTCCTCACTCAGGTCTGGGACCTGCACTGACACCCTCTGCCACAGGCTCAACTGCGGCTGCCATGTGCACGTGGCACGGCAGGAGTGCTGGCAACCCCATCTCTGTGTGCCGTAACAGGCGGCTGGGGCCCCAGGCATTACGGCTGACTCAGATGCATTCCGGTCCCTGCCCTGGTGGCAGTCAGCCACCCTCCAACCTCTAAGGCCCTCTGCCATCTGTGTCGTTGCCACCCAATGCAGCGAGGCGAGCCATGGTGCCACAGGCTCCAGCATCCAGCATGGGGCAGATGGCTCTTACTTCTCCTGGCGTGAAGCAGCTGGGCAGGCAGAGCCGACGAAGCCTAGAATGGGACACAGAGAGAGAGTGTTAGACCCCAACTTTGCCATGATGGCCACTGTGTGGTGTGGACCAGTTTAAGTGAAGGTATTCACACCTTCCCTCCAAATTTCACGACATATCTTTTTGGGTCTCACTTTCTAGGGAGTGGAGACTGGAGACACCATGGTGCCAGGGCCCCCTCCACAACCAACGTAGCCTGGAAGAGCACACTCACCCGCTATTTCCCAGGCAGTGCAGATCCCAGGGAGCACACATCCACCCACCGCCTCCCACCACCTGAAGCTGTGTATCTCTCCACAAGAGTGCCCCCACCAATTTTATGAACACCTCCAAAGGCAGTGCAACCCTGTGGAGCAATCCCAACACGCCCCCCCATTTCTGTCTCACTGTAGTCTCCATAGCACTTTTTATGCCACGCCTCCTCACCACCAGCAATATAGCACCCCAGAATAACCCTTACCCGTCCTCCACCACCAATACTGCAGCCCTCGATAGTGCCCCCGTCCCTCTTGCCAGGTGGGCAATGGAGCCTTGGACAGCGACACCAACCAGCTCCCAGACAAAGGCAATGATATCCTGAATATCAAACGCCCCTACAAACTGGGAGCAATGTAACACCTGATAGCACCCCAACCAATCCATCACCACTGGGACTATGGCACCCCATAGTGCCACCAACCCATCCCCGACAAGGGCATTGTAACACCTGAAAGCTCATCAAACTGACCTCCGACCTTGGGCAGTACATCTCTGGATAATGCCCACAAAATGCTCCAGTGCTCCTGGCAGTGCTCCTTTGGAGAGGTTCCATCTCACACCGCAGCAATGGGTAGCACACCCTACTGCAACCCTGAGGCCTCACTCAGGTTTGGGACCTGCACTGCCACCCTCTGCCACAGGCTCTACTGCAGCTGCGACCTGAAGGTGGCACGGCAGAGGCGCTGGCAAACCACAGCTCTGCCTGCGGTAACCAGCGGTGGGGGACCCAGGCATCGAGTCCACCTCGGAGGCACAATTTCACTGCCCTGTTGGCAGTCAGCCACCCTTCTACCTCCCTGGCACTCTGCAATCTCCGTCGCTACCGCCCAACACAGTGAGGCGAGCCTTGGTGCCACAGGCTTCAGCCTCCAGCATGGGTCAGATGGCTATTTCTTCTCCTGGCATGGAGGAACTGGGCGGCCAAAAGCCAAAGAAGCCTAGAATGGGACACAGAGAGAATGTTAGACCCCAACTTATCCATGCTGGTCACTGGGTGGTGCAGACCTGTTTTAGTGAAGGCACTCACACCTACCATCCAAAGTCCACAACATATATTTTTGGCCCTCACTGTCTAGGGACTGGAAACTGGAGACACCATGGTTTAATGGAATATCATTCAATTCCAATTCCGTTTCATTCCTTTCCATGCCATTACAATTATATTCCCATTTCATTCAAATTCCAATACCATTGCATTCCAATTCCATTACATTAAATTCCAGTTCCACTCCATTCCAATATCAATTCCATTCCATTCCAATTTCATTCTATGCCAATTTCATTCCACTCCAATTCCACTCCTATCACATTCCAAATCCATTTCCAATCCATTGCCGTTTCTTTTTCAATTTTAATCCATTTTAATTCCAATTCCAAATCCATTCCATTACAATTCCATTTCATTCCCATTCCAATTCCATTACACTCCAATTCCATTCCATTCCCATTGCATTCTAATTTCAGTCCTTTCCCATTCCAATTCCATTTCATTCCTATTCCATTCCATTCTAATTCCAATTCCAATCCATTCTGATTCCAAATCCATCCCCATTCCTATTCCAATTTTATTGCCATTCCCATTCCATTCCAATTTACATTCCATTCCAACTCACGTTCCATTTCATTTCAATTCATTCCATTTCAATTCCAATTCCATTCCATTACTATTCTCATTCCATTCCATTCCCATTCCATTCCAATTCCATTCCATTCCCTTTACATTTCCATTCCATTCCTATTCCATTTCAATTCCATTCCATTTCAAATCCATTCCATTCATTAAATTCCATTCCATTCCATTTACAATTCCTTTCCCATTCCTATTCCCTTCCATTCCAATTTCAACCAATTTCAATTTCATTCCATTCCCTTCCAATTCCATTCCAACTCCAGTCCATTACAATTCCAGTTCATTCCAATCCAATTCCATTCCATTCCATTCCATTCCATTCCATTCCATTCCAATTCCAATTCCATTCCATTCTTATTCCATCCCATCCCAATTCCATTCCATTCCAATTCTCTTCCATTCCAATTACCTTCAAACTTCTTACCTTTTCCCATTCCCATTCCATTCCATTCAATTGCTATTCCAATTCGTCTCCCTTTCTATCACAATTCCAATACCAATCAAATCCAATTACATTCCACTCCAGTTCCAATTCAATTCCATTCAAAATCCAGTTCCATTCCATTTCAATTCCAATTTCAATATCATTCCATTCCGTTCCAATTCCATCCCATTACATTCCAATTCCATTCCATTCCATTCTAATTCCAATTCATTCCATTCCAATTCCACTTCATTTCATTCCAATTCTATTCCTTTCCATTCTATCCTAGTTCTATACCCACTCCATTCAAATTCCAATACCATTTCATTCTAATTCAATTTATTTCCATCCCCCTTCCACTCTATTCCAATATCAATTCCATTCCATTCCAATTTCATTCCATTCCATTCAAATTCCTTTCCCATTCTATTCAAATTCCAATACAATTCCATTCAAATTTCATTCCATTTCATTTGAACTCTATTTCAATTCCAATTCCATTCCATTTAAATTTCATTACATTTCATTCCATTTAAATTTTATTCCACTGCAATTGAATACCCATTCCATTCCAATTCCAATTCCAATCCATTTCAATAAAATTCCACTGCAAATTCAATTCCATTTCATTCCAATTCCATTCCAATATCATTCCATTCCAATTCCATTCCATTCCATTCCGTTTCATTCCATTCCATTCCAATGCCATTCCGTTCCATTCCATTACACTTCTATTCCCATTTCATTCAAATTCCAAAACCATTACATACCAATTCTATTACATTGCATTCCATTTCCACTCCATTCCAATAACAATTCCATTCCATTCCAATTTCATTCCTTTTCAATTCCATTCCATTCCCATTCCACTTCTATTCCATTCCAATTCCAAATAAAATTCATTCCAATTCCATTCCAATCCAATTCCCATTCCATTCCCATTCCCATTTCATTCCATTCCCTTGCAATTCCAACTCCATTCCAATTCGAATTCCAATTCCATTCCCATTCCATTACAATTTCATTCCATTTCCATGCCAATTTAAATTCCATTCTCATCCATTAAAATTCCCATTCCATTGCATTGTGATTATATCCTATCCGAATTCCATTCCATTTCCAACTCTATTCCATTCCCATCCATTCCAATTCCAATTACATTCCATTATCATTCAATTCTAATTCACATTCCCTTTCATTTCAATTCATTCAATTCCAATTCCAATTCCATTCCATTCCCCTTCCATTCCATTCTTATTCCATTCCAATTTCAGTCCATTCTCGTTCCAATTCCATTCCATTCCTATTCCATTCAATTTCGATTCCATTCCCATTACTTTTCAATTCCCATTTTATTCCATTCCCATTCCATTTAAATTCTAATTCCATTCCAATTCCAGTCCATTCTCTTTCCTTTCCATTCCAATTCCATTCTAATTCCATCCCATGCCAAATCCATTCCATTCCATTCCAATTACATTCAAATTCCATACCCATTCCCGTTCCCGTTCCCATTCCATTCTATTCAATTGCTATTCCAATTCGATTCTCATTCTATCCCAATTCCAATTCTATTCTATTCTCCTTTCTTTCCAATCTTAATTCCATTCCAATTCCAGTCCATTCCCAAGCCATTCCATGTCAATTCCAATACCAATCCATTGCAATTTCAATACCAATTCATTCCAATTCCATTCCATTCAAATTCCAGTTCCACTCCATTGCAATTCCAATTCAAATATCATTCCATTCCATTTCAATTCCATTTCATACCATTTCAATTCCACTTCATTCCATTCCAATTCCAATCCTTTCCATTCTATTCCAGTTTTATTCCCACTCCATTTCAATTCCAATACCATTCCATTCTAATTTCATTCCATACCATTCCAGTTCCACTCTATTCCAATATCAATTCAATTCCATTCCAATTTTATTCCATTCCATTAAAATTCCATTCCCATTCCATTCAAATTCCAATACCATTCCATTCAAATTCCATTCCATTCCATTTGAACTCTATTCCAATTCCAATTCCATTCCTTTTCAATTGCATTACATTTCATTCCACTTCAATTCCATTCCAGTCCAATTCCATTCCCATTCCATTCCAATTCCAATTCCAATCCATTTCAATAACATTCCACTGCAATTCCAATTACATTTCATTCCACTTCAATTCCATTCCACTCCAATTCCATTCCCATTCCATTCCAATTCCAATCTATTTCAATAACATTCCACTGCAATTCCATTTCATTCAAATTCCAATTCCAATTCCATTGCATTCCAATTCCAATATCATTCCATTCCAATTCCATTCCATTCCATTCCGGTCCATTCCATTCCATTCCAATGCCATTCTGTTCCATTCCATTCCAATTCTATTACCTATTTCATTCATATTCGAATACCATTACTTTCCAATTCCATTACCTTCCATTTCAGTTCCATTCCATTCCAATAACAATTCCATTCCATTCCAATTTCATTCCTTTCCAATTCCATTCCATTCCAATTCCATTTCTATTCCATTCCAATTTCAAATAAAATTCATTCCAATTCCATTCCAATTCCAATTCCCATTCCATTCAAATTCCAATTCCATTCCATTTCATTGCAATTCCAAATCCATTCCAATTCCATTCCAATTTGAATTCCATTTCCATTCCCATTTCATCCCAATTCAAATTCCATTCCATTCCAATTCAATTCCATTCCCATTCCAATTTCAATTCCATTCCCTTTTAATTAAAATTCCCATTCCATTGCATTGTGATTCCATCCCATCCCAATTCCATTCCCTTTTCAAATCTATTCAATTCCGATCCATTCCAATTCCCATTCCATTCCTTTCCCGTACCATTCCAATTGACTTTCCCTTCCATTTCAATTCATTCAATTCCAATTCCAATTCCATTCCATTCCCGTTCCATTCCATTTATATTCCATTCCCATTCCATTCCAATTTCAGTCCATTCCCATTCCAATTCCATTGGATTCCTATTCCTTTCCATTCCAATTCCAAATCCAATTCATTCTGATTCCAAATCCACCCCCATTCCTGTTCCAATTTTATTCCCATTCCCATTCCATTCCAATTACCTTTGCATTCCAATTGGCCTTCCATTCCATTTCAATTCATTCCATTTCAATTGCAATTTCATTCCATTCCCATTCCCATTCCATTCCACTCCCATTCCATTCCAATTCCATTCCATTCCCATTCCATTTCCATTCCATTCCTATTGCATTCCAATTCCATTCCATTTCAAATCCATTTCATTCATTCAATTTCATTTCATTCCAATTACAATTCCATTACCATTCCTATTCCCTTGCATTCCAATTCCACCCAATTTCAATTCCATTCCATTCCCTTCCAATTCCATTCCAACTCCAGTCCATTCCAACCCAATCCCATTCCATTCCATTCCAATTCCAATTGCATTCCATTCTGATTCCATCGAATCCCAATTCCATTCCATTCCAATTCTATTCCATTCGAATTACATTCAAACTCCATACCCATTCCCATTACATTCCATTCAATTGCTATTCCAATTCGATTTCCATCTTACCACAATTCCAATTCCATTCCATTCCCATTCCCTTCCAATTCTAATTCCATTCCAATTCCAGTCCATTCTCATGCCATTCCATTTCAATTCCAATAAAAATCCACTCCAATTCCATTCCACTCCAATTCTAATTCCATTCCATTCAAATTCCACTTCCATTCCATTCCAATTCGAATTCCAATATCATTCCTTTCCATTCCAATTTCATTCCATTCCATTCCAATTCCACTTCATTCCATTCCAATTCCATTCCTTTCCATTCTATTCCAGTTTTATTCCCACTCCATTTCAATTCCAATACCATTTCTATCTACTTCCATTTCATTCCATTCCAGTTCCACTCTATTCCAATATCAATTCCATTCCATTCCAATTTCATTCCAATCCATTCAAATTCCATTCCTATTCCATTTAAATTCCAATACCATTCCATTCAAATTCCATTCCATTGTATTTGAACTCTATTCCAATTCCAATTCCATTCCATTTCAATTGCATTACATTTCATTCCACTTCAATTCCATTTCACTCCAATTCCATTCCCATTCCATTCCAATTCCAATTCCATTCCATTCTTATTCCATCCCATCCCAATTCCATTCCATTCCAATTCTATTCCATTCCAATTACGTTCGAACTTCATACCCATTCCCATTCCCATTCCATTCCATTCAATTGCTGTTCCAATTTGATTCCCATTCTATCCCACTTCCAATTCCATTCCATTCCCATTCCCTTCCAATTCTAATTCCATTCCAATTACAGTCCATTCCCATGTCATTCCATTCCAATTCCAATAAAAATCCGCTCCAATTCCATTCCACTCCAATTCTAATTCCATTCCATTCAAATTCCACTTCCATTCCGTTCCAATTCGAATTCCAATGTCATTCCATTCCATTCCAATTTCATTCCATTCCATTCCAATTCCACTTAATTTCATTCCAATTCCATTCCTTTCCATTCTATTCCTGTTTTACTCCCAATCCATTTCAATTCCATTACCGTTCCAATCTAACACCATTCCATTCCATTCCAGTTCCACTCTATTCCAATATCAACTCCATTCCATTCCAATTTCATTCCAATCCATTCAAATTTTATTCCTTTTCCATTTAGATTCCAATACCATTCCATTCAAATTCCACTCCATTGCATTTGAACTCTATTCCAATTCCAGTTCCATTCCATTTCAATTGCATTACATTTCATTGCACTTCAATTCCATTCCACTCCAATTCCATTCCCATTCCATTCCAATTCCAATCCATTTCAATAACATTCGACTGCAATTCCAATTCCATTTCATTCAAATTCCAATTCTGCTTCCATTGCATTCCAATTTCAATATCATTCCATTCCA
>PVKP010030870.1:0-27515 GCA_004027715.1 Plecturocebus donacophilus
TCATCCACTCATCCATCCCCCACCCATTCATCCATCCATTCTCCACCCATCCCCCATTCATCCATCCATTCATCCATCCACTCATCTATGCATACAACCGCCCATTAGGACATCACAGGATGGAGAAACCAGAGGCTGGTATGGCTGAAGGACTATGGAGGAGGAGCATCTTAGTGCCTCACAGTCTGGGGAGGATGCGGACATGAGATGGGAGACAGGCAGTGTGCGCACTGAGCGGTGGGCACAGGCAGGCCTGGGTAAGGAGCAGCATGTGGTGGGAGGCAGGCAGTGAAGAGCAGACAGCAGAGAGGCCAGGAGGCTGGAGGGCGGCAAAGCCCTGTCGCCAGGTGCTTAAAACCAAGAAACTCAGGCTTGCTCTAAAGGCCATTAGTGGGAAGGGGCTGGCAGTGATGAGGGCCACTCCTGGGCCCATTCTTGTCAGCCTGAGCAAGATCTGGCTGGCCCATGCTACCCTCACCTGACACCTGCTTCCTGCCTCTGGCCTCCACTTTGCAGGTGTCTATCAGGTGCACACCAGGTAGAGGCGTGTGGAGGGGGCTAAAGGAACAAGGGCAGAGGCCACACTGAACCTGGGTCTTAAGGGTCCCCAAGGCTGGAGCTGGGTGGCCTATGTGAACCCCAGAGGCACAGCCAGGACGTGGGGCTCATCAGAGGGGCAGTCTGAGCTCAGTGGGAAAGGCCTTCTCTGTAGAGCTGTCCCAGGACCATAGGACACGGCTGGGGAGGGGTGAGTTCCCCAGTGTTGGAGGTGTGCAAGCAGAGGGCAGGGCCATCATCCTCAGACAGAGCTCCCAGAACCAGCTCCCTGCCCGCCTGCCATGTTCCTGCCAGCTGCCTCCCGACTGGGCCTTGTACCACCTTCCTGACTCACACGGCCGGTTCCGCCACCGCCCAGGAGCTGTTGCCCAAGGGGCTGGGTATAAACCCTGGACGTGAGGCCAGCTGCCTCTCACTGCTCCTGAGCACGGAGGAATGGCCTCTCGCTGGGCTCTGCAGCTGCTGCTCGTGACAGCCTGGAGCATGGGTTTTGGTGAGTGGGCTGCAAGCTGGCGGGGACCCTGCCTCTAAGCTTGTCTGCCCACCGCCTAGGGGGCTGGGGCTGTTGGGGGCGCTTTGTGGCTGAGGGCTTCCTTAGGTGCCCGTGGGGCTCACCCTCCTCATTTTCAGTGAGCCTCCTGGGTCCCAGAGCCCAGCTTCACCCTGGGACAGGGGTCATGACTCCATTCTGCAGGAAGGGAGACTGAGGCTTGGTGGAGGGGTGCGGCACTCCAGTCTGTGGCTTAGCCAACAGGGCCTTGAAGGATGTCAGTAGGACTCCTTCAGCCTGGCCTCCTGGTTCCGGGTTGAGGTCCCCGAGGCCAGGTGATGAGTTCTGCCTCCACCCCTCACCCAGTTGAGGCCCTCAGGTGCTACACCTGCGAGCAGCCCACAGACCCTATGTTCTGCAAGAACATCACCTACTGCAAGCCGCAGGACACAGCCTGCACGACCATGCTGGTGACGGTGGAGGCAGGTGAGGCCCGGCCTGGCAGCCCTGGGTGCCCTGGAGTCAGGGCACATCCCCCACGTGCCTCCCTCCTTTCCTGGTGCTCCTCTCGACCCAAAAGGCAGCAGGTGGGAAGGGCAGGACAGGCTGTTACCCCTCAGAAGGGGTGCCTTCCATGAGGGTGGCACAGCCTCCTGAGACCCAGTCCTGGGGCACCAGGCACTGGTGGTGGGTGGGGCTTAAAGGCCGGGGTCCCCTGTGGGGTTCAAACCCCAGCTCTGGCAGAGACCCAGTAGGTGCTGCTGCCATAGCCTCTGGACTTGGGCTGCCATCTCGGGGTGGGCACTGAAGTCCGACAAGGCCTGGTGTTATAATTCATAAACAGGTCACAGCTGGAGGAGGGCTGGGCCTGGGAGGCTTCACAGATCTGGGCCACTAGGAATGGGGGATCGCAGGGAGGGCAAGGTCAGGGGCACGGCTGGGAGCAGGGCAGCAGCAGGCAGGCGCTGCAGGCGGGCGTGGGTTCTGACGCTGGCCCACCCTGCAGAGTACCCCTTCCAGCAGAGACCCGTGGTGACCCGCTCCTGCTCGAGCTCCTGCATCGCCACCGACCCCGACAGCATCGGGGACGCCCACCTGATCTTCTGCTGCTTCCGAGACCTCTGCAACTCGGAACTCGGAGCCTAGGGTGGCAGGGTGGAAGGCACTCCTCAGGCGCCTCCTGTCTGATGGGGCCTGGCCCCGCCTGCGTCACCTCCCCCTGCTTCCTGCTGCTGGGGCACAGCTCACTCAAGGAGTCTGAGGGGAGAAAACCACACCAGGGGCGCCCTCTGCCTTCCACACCCCAAACTTATAAACATAAATTAGCCGAGAGTGGAGATGACTGCTGACCTTCCTGGGCACCAAGACCCCGCGGCACCAGCCTTCGGGAGAGCCAGGCTGAATACCCCACATTCTAGGCAGCTGGCCCTCCCTCTCACCCAGAGTCCCTCTGACCCATTTCACAGATAGGAAAACAGAGACGGGAGAGGAATGCCTCCCGGGCCCCTTTCCTGCTGTAAACTAGCCTGGCGTCTCAGATCAGGGCCTGTTCCCTAGCCCAGGGAACTTCTCCCCGCTAAGAATCTCTCCTCCAATCCCGGAGGCGTCACTCCCCGCCTAGGGCGGAAAGGAAGTTCAGAGTTGGAATCCACTTTCCTCCAAGGGTGGATACATCTGACTCTGCCTGCCTAGCCCAAGGGGTCTTCCTGGGTGTGTGTACCAGGGCCTGCTGGAATCACACAGCTCCAGGGGTCCCGTCCCCTTGGGACACAGGAGGTTAGCTGAGGAGCTCAGGGCTCTTATGACCCAGGAGACCTGGCTTTCAGGCTCCTCTCCCCCTCTGCATGGCCCTGGCTGTGCCGTCAGTCACAGTGCTCTGCCATCATCAGGAGGTGGGCAGAGCCAGCGGGAGCACTGGCTGCTGTGGGCCTGAGCCACCCCGAGACGCTGCCCCTCTCCAGGCCCCAGTTCCCCTAGGTGTCCTCCGGGCTGCACACCTAAGCGCTGCCCAGTTGGTCTCGGGTTCTAAGGCCCCATAGGTCAGCTGGGCAACGCCTGTGGGGTGGTGCAGGCACCAGCTGACCTGGGGTGGGAGCGGCATGCAGCAGGCAGTGGTGTGACCCGTTGGGGATACCCGAGAGCATGCGGGAGTAACCAGGGCGCTGTCTGGGGCACAGCTCTCCCAGAGCGCGCACAGCGAACACGCAGGGACCCAGTGCGCTCTGCCTGGAACCGACCCTGGGAGCGCAGGTGGGCCGCCTGGCTCCCGGGGGACTGCAGCAAGGAGTTAGAAAGCCCTGCCCCTCTCGGCCGGCCTGGAGGACGCCCGCCCGCCTGCCTGTCGCTGTGACCTTCCAACAGATGCGACTGCGGAAGCTGGGGAGGCCACGGCCCGGCAGGAACCCGGGAGGGCACGCCTACAGGACGGGGCTTGCGGGGCCAGACGCTCACCATCCGGGCACATGAGGTCTGGGGAAGGGAGTGGGCGCTGCATCCGTGACTGCCCCGGGACGTCGGGGAAGCTGGCGGGGAAGCAGCCAGCCGCAAGAGGCAGCAGTGGAGGGAGGGAGAGGGGCGCCCACCCGGGCCGCTAGGCCCTCCTGCGCGGTGTTGGCGGAGGCCCTTCTGAACCCCACCACCGCGGAGAGGTCAAAGGAGCCAGCGATACTCTTCCGTTGCTTTAAGAAATCCCTAAAATAAAGGAGAGGGGTGTGCAAACCGCAGGGCGTCCCTCCCCGCCCTCAGGGACAAGATCCTCCACCTCCCCAAGGGTGCCCCCGACTAGCAGGTGTCCAGAGAGGAAGTCATGTGGGGAGCAGCCGCCTGGGCCTGGGACGCAGCAGCCCCTCTGGCCTGCCTGGTTGAGCCCCTGGGTCCACACTGGGAATTCCCTGCCCTTGTCTGTGTCCCTGTCCATGAGGTGGCCAAGGGTTCTGCTGTCCTGGAATTCCTCCAGAGCTGGACACCAGGCACAGCGTAAAGCCACTCAGCAAGGCCTCAGATGTGGGGATCTGCGTCCCTGGGCCCCAAGGGGCACAACAGTGGCAGACAGCTGAGCCCAGAGGCAGGGCACTGAGACTGAGCAGGCAGCTGGCCCAGGGTGAGCCCCAGGGAAACCCACCAAGGCAGTCCAGACTCTGTGCACCTGGCCATCAGAGGGCACAATGCCCCCACCTCCAGGACAGACCCATGCACAGCCACCACCCCAAGACCCCCAGACACATCTGAATCTTGGCTCTGACTCTCGACCTTATTTCCCTCTGCTCTGCCCAGTCCCTCGAGTGCCATGGCACCGCTCCCCCCACCCCAAACCAAGGGCCTCCTGGACAACTCTGCGGTTTGGGGCTCCTGGGGCAGAAATTCTGACACTGTTCGCCCTGGGGGAAGGATGCCGGGGTGGAAGCAGTTGCTGCCCTAACTTCTCCAAGGTGGTAGACCCACAGGACCAGAAGTCTCCAGCGGCCCGGCCAGGACAAGGCACTGGTTCGCTTCCAATCCCAGCCACCCATTCCCTGACTCAGGCCAGTCCTGCTGGCAGGAATCAGTGCCACTGCAGTGAGCAAAGGCCCTCCTCCATCCTGTGGTCAACCTGTCCTCCAAAGATAAGACCAAGAGAGGGCCCTGCTGGCTCCAACATTCTTCCCAACCGGCCTATAACAGGCCAGGGTGCTCAGCTGCCGCATGGAGACAGAAGCCGCAGAGGCCTGAGGGTGCTGCCCATTCAACCACCTTGACACTAGCCCCCACTGCTTGTGCACGCACACAAACACACACACAGACACGCTAATACATATCCACACACACACAGACACGCACATACATATGCGCACAAGCACGCACATACATATCCACACATACAAACACAGACACGCACATACATATGTGCACAGGCACGCACATGTATATGCACACACACAAATGCACACAGGCACACATGCATATGCACGCACATATGCACACACACAGAACACACAAACACACACATGCACACACAGGCACGCACATGTACACAAACACACACAGGCACGCACATACATATGCGTGCACACACACAAACGCACACACACATGCATTTATGCAAACACAAATGCACACAGGCATGCACATGCATACACACGAGAGCACACACAGGCACACACATGCATATGCACACACACACGAGCACACACAGGCACACACATGCATTATGCACAGAAACACAAACACACACAGGCACACACATGCATATGTGCACACATACAGAAACGCACACAGGCACAGACATGCATTATGCAAACACAAACACATACAGGCACGCACATGCATATGCATACACACGAGCGCACGCAGGCACGCACATGCATATGCACACACAGGGACGCACACAGGCACACACATGTATTATGCACACAAACGCACACAGGCACACACATACATGTGCACACACACGAATGCATATACCTATGCGCACACACACAAACGCACACAGGCATGCACATACATTATGCGCACACACACGAATGCACACAGGCACATACATTATGCACACACACGAATGCACACAGGCACACACATGCATATGTACACACACGAATGCACACAGGCATGCACATACATTATGCACACACACACAAATGCACATGCATATGCACACAGGCACACACATGCACATTGGATGCACTCATCCCTAGTCCAGTCATTGAGCCCAACTCCCCATCCAGGCTGACATACCTTCCACGACCAAGGACAGCTGCTGAGCCAGGAAAAGCAGTGGTATCATCACATGGTGCCACCCAAGGCCCTGGCACCCCGTCCTGTGGCCCCCACCCTGCTCCAGGGCTCAGGCAGCTGCTCAGGACCACTGGCTGGACAGCATGCCCACAGCTTCCTCTGCAGTCGAACTGGGAAGCTTGTCTGGCAACACTCAGCTCAGACACCTGTGGAGATTCCAAG
This sequence comes from Plecturocebus donacophilus, assembly GCA_004027715.1. NCBI lineage: Eukaryota > Metazoa > Chordata > Mammalia > Primates > Pitheciidae > Plecturocebus > Plecturocebus donacophilus. The sequence continues at coordinate 5,981 of PVKP010030870.1, forward strand.
AGCCACTTCCCCCAAGGACCCCCCTCCCCCAGTAAAGAGCAGAGGCTTCTGGCCAACCGCCCTGGCTGCAGACTCCAGACTTGCTAAGCAAGGTGGCTTGGCCTCTCCAGCCCCACTATCCCATCACTAAATGCCTGTTTTGTAACAGTTTCCAACTACCCAATCCTTCCCTGGCCCTCAGAGCCTTTTGGAACCTCGTTTTGTAACAGTTTCCAACTACCCAATCCTTCCCTGGCCCTCAGAGCCTTTTGGAACCTCCTGGGAAGGTGGTCACAGCATGGACGTGGCCACACCCCACCTGACTCACCTTTATGTCCGGGAGGGTCCCACTTCCCCCACCCCTTTCAAAGGGCCTGCACAATAGCCCCTGTGCTCTCTCTGTTCCCCGTCCACCCACCAAAGTCCATGGACCTCTGCCCCCAATGGCCACCTGCACCCTGCCAAAGGCTCTGGAAGCCTGGAGGCCCAGACCCAGAGTCTGGGGCATGACCTCCCAGGGCAACCCCTGAAGGAGGGAGACTGGGAACCTGGGGCTAGCATCTGTGGATGGAGCTGTAAGCCTCAAAGGCTGGGAACCAGGAGGGAGAGCTCCCCAGGGCAGGGAGGGAGGGCTCCCCAGAGCAGAAAGGGCTCCCCAGGGCAGGAAGGGCCCCCCCAGAAGAGGGAGGGCTCCCCAGGGGACTTTGGGCAGCACCTTCTTGGCTTCAGTCCTATGCCCCGAGGGATGGGGACAAGTCCTGCCCGGTCAACCTGATCCTTCCGTTCTTGGCAGCCCCACCAGCCTAGATAGCCCCCCATGCCAGAAAACCCATCCTGGGAATGGGCCCCAGCTTTCCTGGTCCCATCTCAGCCCCTGGCTGGATGGCAGTGGTGGCAGGGGCTTGGAAACAAGGACCTCCCCAGCACACTTGCAAGGAAAACCCTTTAATGTTGGGCTTTCTTTAAATACAACAGAAAGACTGCAGCTTCCCCATGATGGCTGTAAGATAAGAACAGTGGTGGGGGTTGGGGGATTCCATCAGGGGCAGTGCTGCACCTCTTGGCTCTGGCTCAAGGTGGGCTTCCTGGAGGCGGCAGCAAGGAGGCAGTTCCCGGTATGCAGGGGCAGATGCAGGGGCAGAGGCAGGCGGGCACACAGCCCTGAGCAGACGAGCAGTGACCCCTGCACCCAGCTAGATGAGGTACCGCCTCCCTGGAAGCGGAGGGCATCAGGGGAGCCTCAGTAACTCTGGGCCATTCCAGGCCTCAGTTTCCCCAGCTGTAAGGTGAGGCATTAGGCAGGAGTGGGTGGCCCTGGCCAGTGTCCTAGCAGCCTGGTGTCTCCATCAGGGAGGCCTGAGGCGCTGCCAGGAGAGGCTGTGCTAGTGCAAGGCAGGGCCAGCCCAGTAGCTGACAAGGAACACACTAAACAGAGGGCAGAGTAGGTGAGGAGATGCCTGCCGGCCAGGCCAGGAACAGGTGGCTCTAAGGGGGTACAGAGGCCTGTGGTGCTGCAGGCCCAGAGAGGGCAGGGACCAGCCCGAGGTCACAGAGCATGGCCCTGGTGGGCACTGAGGGGTGCGAGTGGGCAAGGGCACCCCTGCACACACACACTCCTCAGTCCCACACCTGCTCCGTTCCCTCCAACAAGGGCACCCCCAGCAGGAAGCCTGCTGCCTCTCCAGAAACCCCTGTGCCACCTGGTCTGGTCCCTCCCAGCCACAAGGCTACCTCCCGCCCAGCCTGCCTGGGGAGGAGGCGGCAAGCCCAACTGTAATAGGGAGCCAGGTGCCCCGTCGTCTGCCAGCAAATGTCTCCCTTCCTTCCGCCTCCAGATCCAGCCTCTGACCACCCAGGCTCCGCCCCAGGCCCGCGTCCACCTCAGCAGAAGCCAGAGGGGGCTGCCTGGCAGGCGCTGCTCTGACCCTTCAGGAGTGCCTGCTGCACCCGAACCATGCCCAGGCCCCTTGTACCCAGGATGCTCTGGCCTGGCCCTGCCTAGTCCCTTGCAGCGGTGCCAGCCAGGATCCAGGCTCAGGAGGCACCTGAGGGTCCTTCTGCTCCAGGCACCATCCTCCCCTACCTAGGCCCATGACTGGCTGCATTGCGGGCAGGGCGGGACTCCTTTTTGCCCAGCCATCCTCACCTTGAGGGCAGAGCTGGGTCAGCATGCGGATGCCACTCCCTCCCTCTGCCTAGCGTGGAGCCCAGTACAGAGGGGTGTCAGTAACTGGGGGGCCCAGCAGGTGAAGGGGGGTGGGCCAGGCTGGTCAAGAGGCCCCTCCAGCTGGAAGAGAGTACAGCCCAGCCTGCCATCTCTGCACAGCCCCCAGGCGCAGGATGATGGCCGGGGTAGGCAGGGTGTGAAGGTGGCGATCACTGGTCTTTGGGGACATCACTGAGCCCACTCTCCATGCGGAGCAGCTGGCTGCTGGCCTCGTTGTAGGAGATCCAGTGCTGCAGGTCCGCCGGCAGCTCAGGGGGCTCCACCTGCAAGGGACAGAAAGGGACCCAGCCAAGCTGCTGCCTTTCCACCGCTGGGCTGCTGCCCGCATGGCTCCCCAGCCCGTGACCTTCCAGGAGCTCCCGCCCTGCCACCTGCCAGGCTGTGACCATGCCTCCCCAGGCCCCGCATACCCACCATGACACGGCCCCGCCTGTGCCAGGCCCATCTCCCCTAGGGGACATCCCCAGAACCCAGCCAGAAGTCCAAGAAGTTGGCACACTGGGAACGGCAGATAGGAAATCCAGAGGCCTCAGGGGACAAAGGTGACAGGGGACAGAGGAACGGAGGGCCAACATGGAGCCCTCCTCTGGGAAGGCACCAGACAGGGCACCCAGAGGATAGCACTTCATCTCCCAGGGCAACCTGGGCCTGAGCCCTCCACTCTCAACCCTCTCTGCACACAGGGCCACCACAGGGCCCCACCAGGCCTCTCCTGAGGGGTCCACAGCCTTGCAGATAGGCACTGGGAGCTCCCAGAGCTCATGAGGGGAGAGGACAAGCACACACCCACCCCCACTTCAGGGTGAGCAGCACACAGAGAGCCCAGACCTTCCCTGCAGATGAGCTGGGATCCCCGCAAGTCCCAGCAGAGCTGGATCTGGGCTCCCCTGGATCACTCCCCTCCCTGCCTAGTTTCAACCGCTCGACCAACACTCACTCCAGCCCAGCTCTTCCTCTCTGGCCACATCACCCCCGCCAGCCTCTCAGCATGCAGGACCCCGACCTGGCTCAGCCTGCCCCAAACCACACCCATGGCTCTTCCACCTCAGCACAGGGTCTCTGCTGTTCTGGGTCCCAGCCTTCACCTCCCACACGGACCTCACCAACCAGCCATGCCTGATTTCATCACGCCCTCCCTCCCAGAAAAGCAACCCTGCTCCCCATCTCCTCGGCCTCCGCACCCGGCTCCCAGCCTTGGCGGCCTCCCCACCGCCCCCCAACTCTAGACGCATGAAAGATGCACAGAGCCTACCACCTGGGGGCAGAGAGACATCCAGGCCCTCTAGGGGGTTCCTGACTATAACCCAAAAATAACATCGGAAGGTACCCCCAACCATCTGAATGAACTTCCTCCAACAGGCCAGGGCCCTCCAAATTTTTTTTTTTTTAATTGCATTTTAGGTTTGGGGATACATGTGAAGAACATGCAACCTGCAACACTAGCTCAGGCCATGATGGAAGAGGGTGTGGGACAGGCCTCTAACGCCTCCAACATTAACAACACAGACCTTAAGTCTGACAGGAAACATTTACAATCTATTCCCTCTGAAGCCTGCCGCCTGGAGGCTTCGCCTGCATAATAAAACCTAGGTCTCCACAACCCCTTATCCTAACCCAGACTTGCCTTTCTACTGACAATAGCTCTTAACCAACTGCCAATCAGAAAACTTTTAAATCTACCTGTGAAGTGGAAGTCCTCTTCCAGATAGTCAATGTGAATCTTACATGCATTGATTGCATTGCACCTCCTTGAAATGTATAAAAGCAAGCTGTACCCCAAGCACCTTGGGCACATGTTACCAGGACTGGTGCATCCTTATCCTTGGCAAAATAAACTTTCTAAATGGACTGAGACCTGTCTCGGATGCTTTTTGGTTCACAGGACTCAACAGAAACAGAAGACCAGGGAGCTGTGCCCTGCAGCCTGCTGTGCAGCTCTGAGCCCGTCTCCCTACCTCTGATATGCCCTCTCAGCGTCAGAGGCATTTCAATCAGAGCGACTCCACTTTGAGTGAGGGGTAGGAAAATCAGGCTGGGACTTGCTGGGCTGCATTCTCAGAAAATCAGGCATTCCTGGCCTCTAAATGTTTATGGTTAAGGGGACAAATTAATAATGTTTACTAAACAGACCCAGACTTGGGAGCGTCCAGATATCCCATTATCTGGAGAACAACGGCGTTCCTAATTTTGCTTTAAAAGATAGTAATATCGATTCTTGCAAAATAGATTAAGAAAATGAATCCTTTATCGCATGCCCTTGTAGCAGGGCACACGTACCCACATATGTAAGCACAGCCCTGGGCTGGAACGTCCTACTGTGTACGGGACAGCCATGCTTTCACCACTGCGCTTTCTTAACAAACCTGCTTTCACTTTGCACTGCGGACTCGCCCTGAATTCTCTCTCACACAAGATCCAAGAACCCTCTGTTGAGGTCTGGATCGGAGCCCCTTTCCTGTACCATCAGGACTGAGGTGAGGCTTTGACCCTCCTCTGCTCGGGAGGCACCTGTCAGAGACGGGGGAGGGCAGTGCCCCGCCTAAGGGCACACCACGGGTGGCAGACCCTGGCTTCCTGCCTGGACGCTCCTGGCAGCTTTTCAGGCGTCTGCTCTGGCGACACCGGCCCGGTGGCCGTCCCCAGGGCCCCAGTTCCATGCTGCAGGGGAGGTTCTGCCCTGCCGAAAGGAGCGAGCCCTGGGGAGGTGCGTGGCCCACCTCTCCAACTGCAGAAACGCCAAAAGGCTTGCAGCTCCTCCGCCCAGCACTTCAACCCCAACCCAGGCGGCCAGGCCCCAGACCTTCAGCTCTAAGCTGTGTGAAAGGGGGCCTCAGGTCCTCGGGAACTCCCAGAAACCTCCTCTAACTGATCACCCCTCCAGCGTATGTTCAGGATCAAGGACCAGAGAGGAAAGTCAGCACTCCAGCCGCAGCACAGCATGCGGACTTAGGGTCTCAGGAGCGAGCGGGGGGGTCAACTGGAAACCATGAGGTGCCAGGTTGAGAAAGGACAGGAGGGAAGCACGGTAAGCCCGAATGAAGAGCTGATTCGGGGACCCCAGGAACCCCCACGAAGAAAGGCATCAGCGAGGAACGCCCCTGGTAGAGAGGGAGGGGCGGGAGCGGTGAGGGGCAGGATGGCAGCAGGACCCGAAAGAGGTGCAAGAGCGGGCCTTTCCTGGGGGAGGGGGCCGGGGACCAGGAGCTCTGGGGGTCCTGCAAAGGCCGTGAGCCGGGGCCGGGGGTGGCTCACCCTGCGCTGGCACAGCTGCTGCACGACGCGCTCGGGCGAGGTCCCCAGCAGGTGCTGCCGGAAGCGCAGCAGCGCGCACACGAAGCCGTCCCGCAGGCTGACGAAGCGCGCCTCCAGGTAGAACGCGCGGTCGTCCCAGCCCAGCAGGCGCGTGCGCACCTCGAAGGGCTCCAGCAGGCGCAGCGAGCGGCGGTAGCGCGCGCACGAGGCCGCCAGCACGGTGTGCGCCCGCAGCTCCCGCAGCGCCCCGAGCACCCCGCAGCGGGTCAAGTGCGCGACGCGCGCGAAGTCGGCCTCGCGCAAGTAGCGCGCATTGTTCATGTGCAGCAGCAGGTCCAGGTCCGAGGGCAGCACGCGGCCCGCGAAGCGCTGCTCCGCCAGCAGGTCACGGACGCGCGGCTGCAGGAGGCGCGCGCGCAGCACGGCGCACGGGAAGCGCACCAGGTACCAGCCGTCCAGCAGCGCGAAGACCGCGAGCCCCAGGGCCAGCAGCGCCACCAGCAGCCCCAGCATTGCGGCGGCGGCGGGCGCAGAGTGCGGCTGCCGGGCCCGCGGCGCGGATGCCGGTGCCCGCTAGGCCTCCTGGGAACTCGCGAGCGCGGCGCGGCCGGAGCGAACCACTGCGCGCGGCCGACCGAGGGGAGGTGCCCGGAGCCCCGCCCACGCCTGCCGCCCCCAATCCGCGCCCGGCGTGGTCCGACCCGCTGCCCCGGCCATTGCCTCTGACGCGTTTGGGGCGGGCGGCGCGCTGGGCGTCACAGCGGCACCTGGCGGCCGTGCGCGGCGCTGCAGGCACGAGGGTGCCCGGGCGCCCCAGAGTCTCCACCTCCCCAGCAGCGCGCGCCCCTCGCCACCCCGCACCAGAGACGCGGCCCGGCCCTGGCATCCGGCCCCTCGTCTGAGCGCAGTCAAAGGCTCCAGCGCCTCCGCAGCCGAAGCCCAGGGACTTTCCGTGGAAAATGCGACCCAGCCCGGTCGCCGGCGGCGCTGCAGCGGACTCTACGGGAGCCCAGCGCCTGCTGCAGGACCGCAGCCACCCCAGCCCGCAGGCGTCCGCAGCGCTCAGGGAGCGTCACGCTCTGGTCCACACGCGCATCTTGAGCCCCAGCCAGTACCTCCTTTCTCGCCCTAAACTTTCATTCTACCCCTCAAAGGTCCCGCCGGCCCCAGGCTCCTCCCGAGCGTTTCCGCCCTTCGGCCCTTTTGAAACCGGAGCAACTCAGGGCTGGGCCGGAGGGGAGGAGCCCGGGCGAGCGTAAATGACTCAGCGGCGGACTCCGAGTGTCTCCAGGCGAGGATCGCCCCCGGTAGAGAGGGAGGGGCGGGAGCGGTGAGGGCCAGGAAGGCAGCAGGACCCGAAAGAGGTGCAAGAGCGGGCCTTTCCCGGGGAAGGGGGCCGGGGACCAGGAGCTTCTGGGGGTCCCTCAAAGGCCTGCGCTGGCACAGGGTGACCGAACTGGGGCGCGGGCCCAGCGGGCTGTTGGGCAGCTCGGCTGCCCTGTGCTCTGCAAGGCTGGGGAGGAAACGCGGCCCGGAGAAGGCGGGGCCAGCTCCCTGCCAGCCGCGGGTTCTAAATGGCAGCGGATGCCAGTGACCCGGGATGGGGTCCCGGAACTGCTGGGTTAAACAAGCTCGTGAGTCAGGCCTGGGCTCGGGTTCCAGGATTCTGTACCTCTCTCGAAGGAGGAGCTCCTGGGGGAGCACCTGGCTCTGCTCGGTAGCCCCAGGGACAGGGAGCTCGCTGCCTGTCAGGGTGGCTCCCCCAGCGTGGCTCACACTGTCCCTGTCGTGTCACCTTGTCCTGGCTCGACTCTGAGCCGTCTGTCCCAGGGAGAGGCGGCCCCTTGGGAATCAAGGGACTGAGGACACGGCCGTTGAGACTCTTGGCCGTTCTCAAAGAATGCAGCCTCCTGGTCACCTACATTGTCCCCCGGCCAAGAAAAAGGGTGAAACACTGTGCAATGTTTGAAGAGATGTATTCTGAGCCAAATAGAAGTGACTGTGGCTGATGACACAGCCTCAGAAGACCCCAAGAGCGTGTACCCAAGTGGTCAGGCTATGATTTGGTTCTACAAATTTTAGGGAGGCGTAAGCCATCAGTCGATGCTTGTAGACTGCACATTGGTTTGGTCTGAACTGGTGTTTCAGGTTAACTCTGGAATGCCCTTGGTCAAGAGGAGGGGTCCATTCAGATGGTTGGGGGCTGGGAATTTCATTTTTGGTTTACACCACTATGTCCTTCGAGCTCCGGAGCATCAGTGAAGGTTGGTGAATGAGAGACCAGCGGAGCTTCCAAGTCCTCCCCGCCCCCCCCAGGCCTCCTTGGCCCCTGCCCCCACCCTGCGCATTCATTTCCAGCTTCTCCCCTCCCAGCTCCCCTCCCACGCACATGCTGTTCCCTCCTCTTCCATCTTCCCCTTCCTGGGCCTGGAGACTGGGCGAGATCCCCAAGGCTCTCCTTGCACAGGGAACCTCTCCCAGGGTGCAGTGACCTTGCCAAAGTCTCACACAGGGAATATATGAGCAAGGAATACTTATGTCCCTGAAGCCAGGGGGCCAGGGCCTGGTTGGCCTCCTAACTGCTGTGTCTCAGGGCCAGAGCAGTGCCAGGCACCCAGCGGTCTTAGCACGCACAAAAGCTGGAGGGACCCACAGCTTCCCCATCACTCGCTTGCATCAGTCTAACGCAATGGGTTTGGGCAGCTTGGGAGGGTCACTGGTAGTTTACTGGGGGACTTGAAGGAGTCAAGGTCAGATGAGGGACTTCCAGTTGCCAGACCTGGCCCTTCCTTGCCTGGGCTTGGGGTGTCCAAGCCTGCAGAGCCGTGCAGGGGGAAGGAGCGAGGCGTGCAGGGGGAAGGAGCGAGGCAAGCAGGTGGTGGTGCTCCTGGCTCCCTTCCCTCCTCAGGGATCCCGTGTATGCAGTGGCGCTGACATCACTTCCAGAGACAGGCCTGCAGCCTGAGTGCTGATGGCCACCTGGGTTCCAGGCTCCAGGTGAGGAGGAGCAAAGGCTCAGGGCACTGCCCAGGGGAACACTGCAAGAGAGCAGCGAGTGTGGGACCCAGCCCCGCCCTCGGCCTCACCTCCCTCCCTGCAGGGTGAGTTCTGCAGGTCCTCCTGGCAGCAGCTTCTCTGAAATGCTCACAGATGTTACACTAGGGTTTGGGCATATGAGCACTGCACTGTCTTTTTCTGTTTTGTGTTTCTATCGTTTCTAAAGATGGGCCACTGGGTCGCATTGCTTTGAAAAGTAACTGCTGGCCATTGTAGGACTCTAGCTTCTGAATGAGGACATCCAGGGTTTGCCCAAACTTGTTATATACAGATAGAAAGGCTCCTGCAGATCTGGGAGTCCTAGGGCAGGAGCCTTCCTTACTCAAATTTTAGGGTTTCATATGCTTGCTGACAGGCTTCTACCCAGTGGGATGGTTGTTTTTCTCCACACTTGAGTGGGTGTGACTATGAGGCCAAAGTTTAAGATCTAAACCCAGCAGAAGCCAGCCATCCACAGAAATCCGTGCAGCTCTGTTCTACCACCAGGGACTGAGAGTGAAGCAATGGCCTGCTTTCAGTCTGGGGCAAGCATCCTGGCTTCTGGCCTAAGTCTGTACCCTGGGTATTGAAGCTGTGTCTGGGAGATCTGGGGCTTTAAGGGGAAGACCTTATATCCCCATTCAGCCAAGAAATTTAAGGTTTTAATAGTATTTTCTTGAAAACCATGGAAGCCCTCACTAGCAATAAGCAAGTCATCCACATACTGCAGTACGTTTCCACTTGCAAGTTTAAGATGTCTGAAGTATTTTGCCAGGGCCTGCCCGGAGAGGTGGGAGCTATCCTGAAACCCCTGGGGTAGCACTGTCCATTGGGAAGTTTGCTGGGTCTCTAGATCTTTCCATTCAAAGGCAAAAATATAGGAGAATTTGGGATGTAATGGGATGCAAAGGAAGGTGTCATCTCGATCTGGCACTGCCTGGAACTGAGTGTGCACAGGATCTGAGAGAGGAGTGTGGGTAGACTGGGAGCAACTGAGTCATTCCCTGCCCTAAGCTCCTGAACAAACTGGCATTCCCCAGTTGGTTTCTCCACGGGCAGGACTGGGGTATTATTAGGTGACTGGCAGGGCTGAATAAACCTGTGCTTAGGAAATTTTCCAGGAGGAGCTGTGTCCGCTGTAGGGCTTCTGGCCTCACAGGGTATTTGGGGCTTGCATGGGTGGGGTATGCTTGGCTTCAATTTTATCTTAATAGGCTCTGCATTGATGGCTTGTTCCAGCATACCGGCATCCCATATAAACTTTGCCACTTGAGCCAATATCTCTTCCAGAACAGGAGGCAGCTTCTGACCTTTGGGAGCCAAAAGGGCCATTAAATGGATTCCTTCTCTGGAGGTACTGAGACTTAATTGCATTCCCCTGGAGGGAAACTGAGGCTCCCAGGTTGGATAATAAATCATGACCTATAAAAGGAAGGGGACAGTCACGGACATATAGGAAATAATGAGTAATAGCCTTAAATCCAGTTTCGCAAGTCAAAGGAAAGGCAAGGCATTTTACCTTCTCCTGGCCATCTGTTCCCATCACCATGCGGTTGGCATTGCAGAGGTCCCACAGGCTGGGTCAGGACAGAGTAGGTGGTCCCAGTGTCAAATAGTTAATTCAGGTTTCCTGCTTGCCATGTTGAGAGGGACCTGAGGCTTTGCAGTGGTGATGCTGACAAATCTTCGGGACTGCAGCCGGCCGAGCACCTGGAGCCGGAGCACTTCGTGCAGCAGAGAGGGCGGCCTTTCCATCCAAGAGTCTAGCATCGAGAGGACGGGGTTGGGGACATTCATTCTGTCATGACTTCCCAGGATGGAATGAACAGTCCCTTTCCCAGTGCCCCTCCTTCTTTTCATAGGAACACTGGTTGTGCCTCAGTCCTGTGGCTGCTGGTTGAGGCCCTGACACCCGTTGTTCAGTGTTTCTGTTGCCTGGGGTCACCTTGAGGCAGACCTGTCATTGTGGCAGCCAAAATGTGTGCCTTCTTTTTCATTCTCTCATCCTTTTCTTCCTCCTCTGACTGGTCCTTATTGTCAAAAACCTTAAAGGCCCCCACTATCCACGTCACCTGAGGTGTCCTGGGGTACGCTTCCAGGTTCTGAAGCTTTCTCCAAATGTCTGGTGGAGTGTGAATTATGAAATGCGTGGTATTGTTCATTTTCATGAGGAACTGTCAGCCTGTTTTCCATAGTGGCTGTACCGTTTTACGTTTTCCCCAGCTGCGTGTGAGGGATCAGCTACTCTGCAGCTTTTCAGGATTTGGTGTTCACCATTTCTTATTCTAGCCATTCTCAGGTGTGTAGTGATATCTTATTGTAGTTTAAATCTGCATTTTATAAAGGATAAGGTTGTTGAATATTTTTTAATGTGCTTATTTGCCACCCATATCTGCTTGCTGATGAAATGTCTGTTTATATGCCTGGCCCATGTTCTCACTGATTTTTTTCTTCTCCTGTTGAGTTTTAAGAGTTCTTTATATGTTTTAGATAAAACTTCTTTGTCAGATTGTGGCTTGTAAATACTTTCTCCTAGTATGTAGCTTGTCTTTTCATCCTAATAACAGAGTCAATCGCAAAGTGAAAGCTTTAATTTTGGTGAAGTCCAGTTAATCAGTTGCTCCTTCTGTGGATTCAGTTTTTCGTGTCAACTTTAGGAATGCTTTACCTAGCCCTAGATGGCATCTTTTTATGTTTTTAATCTGGAGATTTCATCTTTTGTATTCCTGATATTGATCATTTGTGCCTTCTGTCTTAGTAATCATCAGTCTTTCTAGGGATTTATAAGTTTTATGAGATTCTTCAAATAAACAACATTTTATTTTGATTTTTTGGTGAGTTTTCTGTTTTATTAGTTTGAATTTCTTCTTTCTGTGGATACATTTGCTATCCTGTTTCTAATTTCTTGAAGTAGATACTCAGATTTCTGTCTTTCAGACTTTTTTCCATTAGTGTATGATTTTTAGATCACAAATTTCTCTTAAGCATATCTTTATCACTATGCCACAAGTAGTAATAGGTCATATAAACAGTATAAGTTTTTGGAGAAAGGGTCTCACTGTGGCACCCAGGCTGGAGTGCAGTGGCATGACCATGGCTCACTGCAGCCTTGACCTCCGGGCTCATGTGATCCTCCCACCTCCACCTCCACAGCAGCTGGGACTACAGGTATGTGCCACCACACCTGGCCAGTTTTAACATTTTTTGTAGAGCTGGACTCTCACTATGTTGCCCAGCCTGCTAACTCATGGGCTCAAGCAGTCCTCTGACCTCACCCTCCCAAAGTGCTGAAATTACTGGCCGGAGTCACTGGGCTCTGCCTCAGTATAATTTAACACAGATATTTCCCAACTTCCTTTGTGACTTCTTCTGAGACTTAGGATATTCATACATTTATTTCTTACCTTCCAAACCTTTGGGGATATTTTCTTTTTTGGTGTAACTTTTTAATTTAATTGCACTGTGGTCAAAAACAGGCCACATGATTTCAAGTCATTGGCATTGTTGAGATTTGCTTTATTCCCAGCTTATGGACAAAAATCGATAGACAGTCCATGCACATTTGAGAAAGTTGTGACTTTGCAGCTGTTTGGTGCAGTGCTCTGTATATGTCAGTGGGCCAAGGTTGTTAACAGTGTTCAAATATCTTTATTAATTTGCTGAATCGTTCCGTCACACACTGAAAGAAGTATGTGGAAATTTACCATTTCATCTTTGGTTTCTGTTAATATTTGCTTTACATATTTTGAGGCTCTGTTAATAGATGCATACACATTTAGAATTATTGTAGCTACCTGTCAGATGTATGCTTTTGCAATTGTGAAAAGCCCTCCATTATAGTGATGTTTCTTGTATCCACATCACTGTTGTCTGACAGTAGAAACTCTACCAGATTCTTTTGCTTGGTGTTTGCCTGGTGTTGACTCAGTTTGCCTGGGCTGACTCAGCTCCACACCAGCCATGCCCGCTCCACCTCTGTGGCTGGCCCTAGCTCCGCAAACCCATTTCTGCTGGGCCAGCTGGTGCCGAGCTAAATTCTCCCACTAAGGGCACCAGAGCAAGCTCGGGAGGCTGGGGCGGATGAGGGATGGGCTCCTTCCAGTTTGCTTCCAGTTTCTTTCCCAGGCTTCTGGTCTACCTGCCACGGGGGCCATGTGTCCTGTGGGTGCTGCTGGTTCCTCTCTTGCTACTAAAACTGGGTTGCAGGTTCCCACCTCCACAGAACCAGCTTCATCTCCCCGCTAGAGACCTCAGACCACTGCCTGGGACGCCCCACCTGGGGGGTCTGGCCGGCCACAGGCCCTTCCAGCTCAGACCCCGGCAGCAGCTGTCATCCACCTTCAGAGGCCGGGTCCCAGTGTGGTAGCCACTCTGGGGCACCTGGGGAGTGCCTCCGTTTCGTGAATTCCAGCTTGTTAGTTTAGTTAATTCTCCCCTTTGTACCCCAGAACAAGTGGTGGTAGCTGCCTTGTATGGTTGCTATTTCCCTGACACGTACGTAGGCTGGCAAACCAAAAGCTGAGACCACAGCCAGCTGCAGTGCTATGGTTGCACAACCTGTGAGCTAAGGATGTTCTTATTTATTAAGCAGACTATTAATAAGTAAATAATAAGCAATAACTACTATAGTATCTAAGTATCCATTTTTTTTCCTTAAAGCGTCTTCCATGGATATATATGAAATTCAAATATGTTTTAATGGGACACAACTATTTTAATTCATTTTCATATTTATTGCCTCTTAGCACAATGACTGAGGCTTGCAATACTTTAATTCCTTTCATCCCTCTGTTACTTTCTGCTTGCCGTGGTCGTATACAATTCTTCACACTATTTATAGTCATTGTATTAAATCTGCTGTATAATTTTTTACTTCTATATATTATATCCCTAAAGACCTTGTTATTATTGTCTTATCCAACAGATTTTCATTTATATTAACTAATATTCTTTCCATTGCTTATGGTTGAGATCATTTTTCATCCACCTTTTGGATTTCCTTTAAGTGGTCTGATGGTGATAAATTCCATTAGTGTGTTTCTTTCACTTTGTCTTTACTTTTGAGTTTTGAAGGATATTTTGTTTTGTAGAACGCTCTAGATTGGCAGTGATTTTCTTCTGGCAGTTTCACAGTGTCCTTCCGTTGTCTTCTCTCATTGCTTGCTTTCTCTTTTTGGAACTCAGGGATTAGTCTTACTGTTGCTCCACCTCCTGTCACATGAGCAGTGGCGTCAGATTCTCATAGGAGCACAAACCCTATTGCGAACTGTGCGTGTGAGGGATCTAGGTTGCACGCTCCTTATGAGAATCTGATGATCTGAGGTGGAGCTGTTTCATCCTGAAACCATCCTCCTAGCTCATCCATGGAAAAACTGTCTTCCGTGAAACAGGTCCCTGGTACCGAAAATGCTGGGGACTGCTGTCGTATAGGGCAGGATGAAGAAACGGAGTCAGAGATTACATCTACTTATACACAACTATGCCAGACCTTGTCTGCACGTCCCAGATACCAAGGCTTTTTCTGTACTTTCCATTCTCTTTTTATGTGATCTTCAGCCTGATGGTGCCTGCTTGCCGCTCTTCTGTCTACTCTTCCTTCTCTGATGGTCCCATTTGCTGTTAAATCCACCTCTTGGCCTTTCTATCAAGCCCCTGATTTCTATTTCATGAACTCCTACCACTTTGTTATGCTAATACCTACTTTCTAACTTTTGAAACTTAATTTTTCTTGTTTGTTTTTGAAGTAGGGTCTTGCTCTGTCACCCTCCTGGAGTGCAGTGGCGTGATCACGGCTCACTGCAGTTTTGACCTCCTGGGCTCAAGGCATCCTCCCATTTCAGCATCCTAAATAGCTGGGACTATAGGTGTGCACCATCATGCCCATCTAATTTTTGTGTCTTTTGTAGAAATGGGGGTCTCACTTTGTTGCCCAGACCGGTCTCAAACTCCTGGGCTCAAGCAGTTTGCCCAAGTTGGCCTTCCAAAGTGCTAGGATTACAGGCGTGAGCTCTCACACTTGCCAAAATTGAGTGCTTAATGTATTAATTTTCCAATTTTCTTCTCTCCTATTATAAACATTTACATTTCTAACTGCTTATAAATTTCTCCTTGGGTACTGTTTTAGCATTGTCCTGAAGTTGTTTTTGTTTGTTTGTTTGTTGTTGTTTGTTGTTTTTTCATTTCTATGTAGACTTTTAACTGTCCAAATTAAAGTATTATAAAATTTTCAGTTTGGTTCCCTGCTCCCATTGCTTTAGAGACAGTCTTGCCTTATCGCCCAGGCTGGAGTGCGGCGGCAGTCGTACCTCACTGTAACTCGAACTTCTGGGCTCAGTCAACCCTCCCGCTCAGCGTCCCAAATAGCTAGAATGACAGGCATGCAGCAGCACACCCAGCTGCTTTAAAGTTCTTTGCAGGGATGGGGTCTCGTCATCTTGCCCTTGCTGGTCTTGAACTCCTTGGCTCAAGCAATCCTCCTGCTTCAGCCTCTCAAAGCTCTGGGTGGTTTTCCATCTTTGAGAAGAATGCCTATTCTGTCATTGTTGAGTGCAGGGTCCCATATACGTGTATTAAGTCAGTCTTGACAGTTATCTTGTTCAATGTTTTCACTATACTTTGCATTCCAGATCTATCAATTATGGGGCAATGTGTGTTAAAATATTTCACTATATTGCTGGTTTGTCAATTTCCCCCTGTATTTACACCTTTTACTTCCTTATATTGAAGCACCTCTGGAAGACATAATATTTTAAATTGTTAACATATTTTTATAGTGAACTGAATATTTTGTCGTTTATGTCTATTAATGCTTTTTTCCTTGAAGTCTGTTTATCTCATGTTGATAGTATAAGTCCACTATATCTTCTGTCATCTTTTGTATGATTAACTTTTCTGTGGTCTTATGTTTTGGGTGTTTTTTTTTTTTATGGATTAAAACAAAAATTCGATATAATAATTAGCTTTGAACTGGTGATTTTTTTTTTCTTTTTTTGAGATGAGGTCTGACTGTTGCCCAGGCTTGAACACAGTGGCATGATTGTGGCTCCCTGCAGCCTAAAACTCCCAGGCTCAACCCATCCTCCCACCTCAGCCTCCCAAGTAGCTGAGACTACAGGTGCACACCACCATGCCTGGTTAACTTTTGTATTTTTTGTAGGGACAAGGCTTCGCCATGTTGCTCAGGCAAGGACTGGTAATTTTATTTGCTGTTGTTGCTAAGGGCATAAGGATATATTTCTATCATCTTTTTTATTTCTATTTCTTTTATGCTTTTCACCATTCAATATTGATCTCTTATTTTTCTATACACACATAGTTTAAAACTCAAATTCTATCATTTTTGAATTTACTCTTTATATCTAATTTTTTGAGTATAGCTGAACCTCCTTGTGAACGCTGCAAAAACTGCAGAACAACCCTATCACCTCCCTCTTTGCTTTTATGCCGTGTGTGTCCGGTATTATCGCTTTTCTTTATTTAAGCCCCCATGAATCAGAAATTCTCATTGTGCATCTAGACAGTGATAGCTTTGATTTTTCCATATGTCTTAGTCTCCTCTAGCTGCCATAATAAATTTTCACAGACTGGGAGGCTTAAACCACAGACATTTATTTCTCACAGTTCTTGGGGCTGGGAAGTCCAAGATCCAGGTGCAGGCAGATTCAGTATCTGGCGAGGGCTGACTCTCAGGTTCACAGATGGCAACTTACCATGACGTCCTCACATGCTGGAGAGAGGAGCTCTCTGATGACTCTTCATCCTAGGAGACTCATTTTACCAGATCAGAGGCTAATACCTATGACCTTGCTTAACCTTAATTACTTACTCCAAATGCAGCCTTTTGGAGGTTAGGGCTTCAGTACGTGAATTTGCAGGGTGAGCAGGAAAACCAACACAGTTTAGTCCATAGCACCTCACATTCATATATCTTTTTCTATGATTCCTTCTTTCATTCCATCTGCCCGTCTGCGATTATTTTAAGAATATTAGTAACGACTAAGCAGTGGTAAACAATTTTAGTTTTGTATTTATTAGAAAATGCCTTTATTCAGATATTCAATTATATCTTTATTTCTTGTCATTTTCTTTCAACACTTTGGAGGCACTAGTGCAACATCTTCTAACTTCCATGTTCAAGTTGAGAAGTCAGTACAAGTGTAATTGTTATTACTTTTTAGAAGCATGTATTTTCTCTCTGGAAGGTTTTAGATTTTCTCTGGATGTGCCTCAATATGATTACTTTATGAGTATTCATGTCTTTAATCACTTTTGGAAAAACCACTCATTTCTTTGAATATTGTCTGTGCTCTCTTCTTCTGAAATCTGCTTATTTCTATGTCAGACTGTCTAAGTCTATTCTCCCTGTCTTTAGTTTCTTCTTTGTATTTTCCAACTCTTATTATCTCTGGGTTGCATTTGAGTAGTTTCTTCAGCTCACATTCCAGTTTCTCATTTTCTCTTCATCTGTGTCTCATCTGTCATTTAATTTATCCATTGAGTTTAACATGTGATGGTTTTTGTTGTTATTGTTTTGCTTCTAGATGTTCTCTTTAGATTTTTTTTATTTTGCAGGGGGTCAATTCTGCCCAATGTTTTTCTGATGATATTGTATTCTTTCCTGATGCTTTCTATGATCTTTTCTTTCTTTAAAGTTATTTTAATTTTATAAAACAGAGGTGGGGTCTTCCTGTGTTGCCCAGGCTGGTCTCTAACTCCTGGGCTCAAGCGATCTTCCCACCTCAGCCTTGCAAAATGCTGAAATTACAAGTATGAGCCACCATGCCCAGCCGGTCTTTTAATGCTTTAAGGAAACCTACTTTGTATTTGGTGTCTATTATTTCCAATGTTTAAAACCTTTTGAGTACTTCTACTCACTCACTGCTTCTTGTTTTTATTTTTCTTTTGTAAATTTTGATTTATAGCAGATTTATGGAGATAGTATCTGTGAGGATCCTATGATTTCTGGACTCAGAGTCTATCCTAGCTTTTCAGAGAGAATTTTCATTTGATTTCCAGGCATCTGTAGAGTGAAACCAGTCCATTATTACCTTACATTTATTTCTTGATTTAGTGTATTTAACTAGTAGTAGAAATACAAACCCTGTACTCTGGAAGTTTCTGGATTCTCAGGTGAAACTTTTCTCCCTATTTTGACCTTCATGCAGAGCCAATAGTGAGGCAGGCAGAGTTGTGCAGAGTGTGTCTTTCTTCCTAGTTTAGTATTTAATTTAAGGTATATCCCTTCCTAAGCTCCTAACTTGTATGGTTCTTTTATTTAACTTCCGATCTTATGGAAATCTGGTGCCTTGTCTCCTCTCCCCTACAGGTGGCACAAAATAATTAGAGAAAAGCAGACATCCTCAAGGCAGTTTCCAGCCAACAGGCTTAATGACCATGTTGAATTATGATCCAGTTCGTTCCATTTTATTTTTGACCTCTGAAATGTTCTTGTTAACTTGACATAGAGTTGAAAAGGATTTAAGACATTTTTTCATTCAGGATTTAAAAGTGATTTTTAATTTTTTTTTTTTAATCTGAGGAGCCAGAGAATCAGATGAAGTATTTTATAATAGAAGAGTTTTAAGCTATTGCTATAACATGTCCCTCCAAAACATTGAAGCCTAATCTCCATTGTGTCAGCATTAAGAAATGGGGCCTTTTGGGAAATAATTAGATCATGAAAGTTCCATCCTCATAAATGGGATTAGGGCTGTTATAAAAGAGATGGAAAGGAGCATTCTAGCTCCTTCTGTCACATGAGGACACATAGAAGGTGTCATCTATGAGGAGCAGGCTCTAATCAATCACTGGCTATTCTGTGAGGGCTCAGGAGAAGAGGAGGGCTATCGGGGAAGTCTCAGTCTTCTTGGAGATTACCCAAGTGCTTGGCCATGATCAAAATCTGGGTAGAAACATGGACAGGAAAGGCCGTTCTTAGGAAGTCCCAGATGGAAATGAGGGACATATTATCAGAAACTGAAGGAGAGGCAATCCTTGCTGCTAATTGGCAAATAACTTGGCTGAATTGTGTTTATGTTCTAGCCTTTTGGGAAGGAAGAACTTATAAGCAATGAGATAGAGTGTTTGGCAGAATAAATCTCTAAGCAAAGTGTTGAGGGTGTGACATGGCTTCTGTTGACTGATTACAGTGAAATGCAAGAAGAGTCATGAATTAAAGACAGAATTTATAACCAAAAGGGAAGCAAAACTTGAAGTTGGGAAAATTCTCAGCCTCACCATATTGTAAAGAATGTGAAAGTGTGTCCAGGAGAGACATCAAAGGTGCGGCCAAGCAAATGTTTGATAAGGAGGTGAGCGTGGACAGATGGAGACTGTGTGTTACTCATCAAGGCAATGGAGGAATGATCTGGAGGGCATTTCTGAGACTTTCATGGATGTCTCATCCACCACACGTCCAGAATGCCAGGCTCTTGGGAGCAGAATGATTTCAAGGCTTTGCTCCCTGCATTTCTGCAGCGCTGGGCCTGACTGGCTGTTACAGCTGTGGCTCACACAGGCCCAGGACCAGCTCAGAGTGCCCCCTGGAGGGCATATGTGGTCAACCTGGGCAGCATCTGTACAGGAACATGGCCACACAAGCTTTGGAGGCATGGTTGCCTCCACCTGGATTTCAAAGGACGCCTCAGAGAGACTTAGGGCACAGGAAGAGAACAGCCACAGGGGTGGCAGGAGTCACTGGAGAGAGCAATACCCAGTGACATCGTAAAAGGAGGGCTGCCCCGGAGACCCCAGGCTGGTAGAGCCACCAGCATGCAACCTCAGCCTGTGAGAGGGTCACCTAGCAAAGCCAGGAGGGCAGGGCTGCAGGGCTGCCAGAAACTTTGGGGGGTTCAAGCCCCACCCCAGTGTGTCCAGAAGGTGGAGCATGGATTAAAAAATATTTTGGAGACTTAAGATACAATGTTTGCCCTGTCTGGTTTTGAACTTGATCAGGGCCTGTGACTCTGTCCTTCCTGTCCCTCCATGTGGAAATAAGCATGTTTATCCTATACTTTTCCCACTATTGTATTTTGGAAGCATGTAATTCGTTTCATTTTGCACGTTCATGGCTGGAGAGAAATTTGCCTCATAATAACTCTTACTTGAGTCTTATCCATATCTGTTTCAAGTGATATTTAGGTAAGACTTTGGATTTTAGACTTTTGAGTTGATGCTGGAACCATGTTAAGACTTAACTGCAGTGGCTCACTCCTGTAATCCCAGCACTTTGGGAGGCTGAGGTGGGCAGATCACCTGGGGTCAGGAGTTTGAGACCAGCATGGCTAACATGGCAAATGCCTGTCTCTACTAAAAGTACAAAAATGAGCAGTGTGTGCTGGCAGGCGGCTGTAATCCCAGCTGCTCAGGAGGCTGAGGCAAAAGAATAGCTTGAACCCAGGAAGCAGAGGTTACAGTGAGCAGGGATCTTGCCACTGCACTCCAGCCTGGGTGACAAGAGCAAAACTCCACCTCAAAAAAAAAAAAAAAAGAAAAAGAAAAAAAAAGAGGCGCAACCTTTTGGGAGGCAACCCTCATGAATGTGATTCACGCCTTTATGAAAGAAACTGAAGGGAGTGTCTTCGCTGCTTTAGGTGTTTACAGCGACACATAGAAGGTGCCATCTATGAGGAACAGGCCTTCACCAGACACCAAATCTGCTGTCATCTTGATATTAAACTTCCCTGCCTCCAGAACTGTGAGCAATCCATTTCTCTTTACAAATTAATCAGTCTAAGGTATTCTGTTATAGGTGGCTGCCTAATGGGGCAGATCATTGGGAACAAGTCTCTATACTCTACTTTTCTTATGCTACGTGGCTAAACTCTCCACTTTAATGTTTTATTGCAGTGGTAACAGTGTCTAGGCTCATCACGCTTTTGCATTTAGATAGAGCCCTTCTAATGCTTACACTGAGTATGCCATTTGCTTTAGGTTTCTGGTAAGTCACGTTTTTCAAATGATTGAAACTGCCTTCTATTCTTAGGTATCCAGGATTTTTAAAATGTCATAACTGAATGTTGATTATCATTTGGTTATTATTCCCTATTCTCTTGCTATCGTGAGTGACATCTTTTCCTAAGATTTAACTATTTTTGCATTTCTGTGATAAATTGTACTTACCATAATGTATTAGTGTTTTCATACGCTTGGATCTGATTGGCCAGTATTTTATTTGTTTTTGTTCACAGTTACGATGGCTTCTAATTTCCTTTCTTCTGCTGTTTGTTTTGTAGTATCCATTTTGTGTTTGCCCATAGAAGAATTTAGTCAGTAATAGATTTTTAGTGCTTGAGATAGAAAGGCCTTTCAGAGACGTGGACATGTTTGTTTGATGAAGCAGAGCCTTCAGCAAGTCTGGGAGTTCCGGAAATTATGAATTATTCCATGTGTGTTAGAGGAGGGTCATTTTCTGTTTTCAGAGCCCAAGACATGAAATCCATGTTCAAAACCCTTTCCAGTGTCTCTTCACGTGACCCTCCAAGTCTGGCCCTTGGGCTACAAGCAGCTCTTAGAAATCCTGACATACTCATTCTTAGAAGACTGCTTTCTAGACTCCAAGTGGAACCTCACATTTTCAATTTTCTTTGTTTTAAAAGCCTACACATAGGTGATGAGATATATACATGCACGTCTATTTTGGAGAATTTATAATTCTGAAAACAGTGCTGGTCTCGTGGAACCTGTACATTCCGCTTTCCCCGTGTGTGCTCCGAGCTGTGACGGCACGTGACAAGGTGTCCTTCCAGCAGTGGCACACAGCGCTGGCTGCTTACCTGCTCACCCTGTTTACAAGAGCAAGAAATACACATTCTTGTGTTTTGAAGTCATTATTATTTGGGGATTTCCGTCACTCACACACCTGATCACAGTAGCCTATTTTAGCAATACCATTTGCTCAATAATCCACTCTTTCCCCACTAGTTTTGAGGCTTCGTTTATTGTATACTAAGTTCTGTTAATCTTTAGTGGTTGTAATCCCCTTCTTTCTTACTCTCTTAATCGTGGGATTGCCGACCTCTGCTCTGTGTTTCTGTACCGCCT
>PVKP010030871.1:0-27507 GCA_004027715.1 Plecturocebus donacophilus
CAGAGACAACTTCCAACAATGCATTTGGCCCAGGAACTGCTAAAAAACAATGCAGTGGTGGTTCAAGAAGTTTTGCAAAGATAAGCCTCGAAGATGAGGAGCACAGTGGCCACTGGAAGTTGACAATAACCAATTGAGAGCAACCACTGAAGCTGATCCTCTTACAACTACAGAAGTGGCCAAAGAACTCGATGTTGACCACTCTACAATCATTTGAAGCAAATTGGAAAGGTGAAAAGGCTTGATAAGTGGGTGCCTCACGAGCTGAGTGAAACTTCAAAATCATTGAAGTGTCATTGTAACAAATGTTCAATCGTCATCTTAAACTCAAGAAAAAAACTTTCTTGGTCAGATTGTGACATATGATGAAAAGAGAATTTTATATGACAACTGGCGATGACAAGCTCAGTGGTTGGACGTAGAAGCAGCTCCAAAGCACTTCCCAAAGCCAAACTTGCACCAAATAAGGGTCATGGTTGCTGTTTGGTGGCGTGCTACCGGTTTGATCCACTATAGCTTTCTAAATCCAGGTGACACAATTACCTCTGAGAGGTATGCTCAGCCTATCGATGAGATGCAGCAAAAACTAAGGCAGCTACTATTGGTCAGCAAAAGGGTCCAGTTCTTCTCCACAACAACACTCAACTGCACATCATACAATCAATGCTTCAAAAGTTGAATGAATTGGGCTATGAAGTTTTGCCTCATCTGCCATATTCTCCTGACCTCTCGTCAAAATGCTGAAGTGGTGTTCAGTTGCCAATTCTTGCAGGGAAAATGCTTCCACAACCAGCAGGATGCAGAAAATGCTTTCCAAGAGTTTGTCGAATGCTGAAGCATAGATTTTTATGCTACAGGAATCAACTTCTAATTGGCAAAAACGTGTTGATTTTGATCAAAAACAGGAGTCATTACAATGTGTTTGAGCCTAGTTATAATTATTCAAAATTCACAGTTGAAACCCACAATTACCTTTTGACCAACTTAATACTCTTGAGCCCCTCACCAGAGATGCTTGGGCAACCTCACACCCAATCCCTATTTGTATTCTTGGGCTATGGAGACGTAAAAACATCTTTCCTCCTACATCTTGCCCAGGCCACACAGCTAGACATGCTGCAGCTTTACCTAGATTCTCGTGAGGTCCTGAAGACACCAGCCTCAGGGGCCATGACTTACACAATGTAATGGGTGCTCCATAGGCCCATGGATTCTTCAAGATGGTCTCACATGAGCTTCCCTTAGAATACTACAATTCTACCTGAACCTGCCAGTAGCCAACGTCTAACCACTACACCCAAAGCCAAACTAAAATCTAAACCAGGTAGCCAACCTCAGAAGTTAGACACCATCAGCCTAGAGAGTGGGCGAAGCAGAGGAAACCTGATCAGGTGACCTGGCTTATCATTACTAGTTGAATTTGGTATGAAATCTGAAAGATTCTCTTCTATACTGGGTGGTGTAACAGACCAGTTACTCCAAATCCTTTCTCTCCTCTGTTTTGGCCAGAGTCTCATGTTAGCTAGCCATATAGCTTGCCAAGCTAAAAACAAGACCTGCATCTTACTCATAGTTGTGACTGCATGACTATCCCAGACAATTCATATGATCAGAACTTGTGGGAAAATTCCAGTTAATGCCTTTAGAAAGGCAACTTCAGGCTGGTCACCTTTTGTTTCCACTTCTGCTTATTGGCACAGATGGTGTCACAGCGAACCATCTTTCACAACTCAAAGCCTTGGGGGATTCTTGATCAAAGAAAGGGATCCCAAATCCACAGCTGACCTGAAGAAAACCACCCATGGACTACCTACTTCCTTAAACCATTAATCATTGAAAGACTAAGTCAGGATTTTGACACCTATTCAAGCAAAGGAACATCCCAAGGAGAATGAATATGTAACGCTACTTATGTCACTTATAGTGGTCAGCCAAACAACTTTACAATACCTCGATGATACTCCAGTGCCTCCAATAGACTTCAGTAACTACAGGCCAGGCTCCTTGCCCTGGGAGGAGAGAGGGTTGAAGACTTGTCTCCAATAGAACCTCACACCAATTAGGTGAAACTGTTTCAAGGAGACTAATGTGGTCATTTTAGTACCACTGGACAATAACTTCATGCCATGAAAATTCAACTAAGCATAACTCTTCCTGCCTGTTCTTTACCGGGTATCAGCAACACTGCAAGTTGAGTTCTGGGACTCAGATAGATCACTGCACTGGTTTGGCTATCCCTGCACCCCAGGAATAGCATTGCAGCTCTGCTAAACAGAGAAGCAGCAGTTGAACACCAGTACTCACTAGAGGCGAATATAAAGGAGAAAAACCACTTTGAATTCACAAGGAAATAAATGGTGAAGACACAAAGCTGAAGAAACACCACGTTCGGGCTATGGGGGAGGAATATGATCATGTAGCCTCAAGTTCTATGGTTTGATATCGAAATACAGGTGGTAGGAATCTGACCACATATCAAGTTCTATGGCCCCACATCTGAACGAGTGGTAGAAAATATTAAGTCTAACAGTATCAAGGTGTACCCAGAACTAGAAGCAGCTAACCAGTTTACGTAGACCAAAGAGGAGCTCACAGGTCAAAGTGAAGCAGAACCAGAAGGAACAGCATGACCTCTTTCAAAGAAGCACACAGACCCACTGATTCTCAGAGGCATCCCCTTCCATCTCCATACCCACTGAGCACTGTGTCTTTGGAGCCTGTGCTAAGATGGTGGGAACAGCCAACATCTCATGAGCAGCATCAGCATGACAGACTCACTTGACTCATTTCAGGACCTCCTACCCCTTTTCCGGGTGGAGATAGGGTCCCAGACCCTTCTGTGGTAGAATGATAGCACCCAAAGGTGTCTTTGTGTCACAGAACAATTAGGTTATACACGTCATCCCCATACTTGCAGCTCTCAATAGTGTCCCATTGCATAAACGATACTGTCCAAAAACCCTTAGCAGTACCAAAGATGTTATCTAGTGCTCAGCTTCCTGTCAGTTCAGCAAATGAAGTCTGTTTCGAATGTGGAAGTGCACATTAGAACCATAATGGCCTAGAGATAGTTGATCTGTCCTCACGATGTTTGGCCTAGTGGGGGATCAGTGTGTTCAGATTGTGACCAAGACTAAATGGGGATTCCACCTAGGGAGGTCAGGCATGAGTGAAGTACAGCCACTTTGAGGAAGCCACCCTTAAGATCAAGAATCCAGCAAGAAGCTTCAACCATTTGTTAAGTTAGGATAAAAATATGTCAACCACGTCTGCAAGTGCCCACACTGGCCGATAGCCACAGAAAGTGGCCACTGGTTGCAGTCAAGGAGCACTGAAGCCAAGAGGCATGGAGGACTGTCATCTAGGGAAGCCCCAGGCTGGGACAGCATTTGAGAGGGTGGGGAGGTGAAGAGTTAACCAGACTACATTGTCTTCTTTAATCTCTCATCTAGTACACAGAATCCCCCTCATGGACTCAATTAGTTGGTTCCAGTCCAATCCATACCTCCCCAACTGTCCCAATGGTCCACTCTAAGCTGTGTCTTAGAGAAAACTAGAGGATACCCTCTGAAGGAAAAGCCAACATTCCAACTCAAGCTGTGCCCTTCACTCAGGGAGGAAACTCATCTTTTCCTCAGATGGGCCCAACAACCAGGACATGGGACTCAAGACCCTAAGCCTCCCTGAGCAGAAACCACAAGCAAAGATTCAAGGGGAAAGCACTTTGGTGATTCTGCTCCCACTCCAGTGGGCCAGTACCATCCTGGCCTGTTGCTATAAGGTCTAGCTGCCATTACACAGAAAAGAATAAAGTGTCATGCAGATTTGTTAGGTCTTCTCCAAAGTCTTCAGCAGTAAGTTGCAAGTCAGCAGTAACCAGAATCTCAGCTTCTGTCACATGATAGACACTCAAGTGTACAAGCCTCATTTAATATACCTGACATGGAGAGGGAGTTACATGCAGTGTGGAAGCCGATCAACACCAGGACAGTCCACCAAGAGCTTTCAACTCTGAATCAGGTCCTGTTCACAATCTCCAATGTGAAGTGGCAGATAAGGTTTATTTTGGGTCATCTGGCATCAACCAGTCAGTTGTATGCCCATTCCACACCAAAGACAATCAGCTGGGTATTTCTACATTCAGGATGAAAGAGTAAGACCTCCCTGGAGGCATTCAGCACAGAACCTGCCTGAGGTTGACTGTCACTTCATGGCAGGCATCTCCACTCACCCTCATAGGCTTCCCAGCTTTAGTCTTCCCCTCAGAGGGAGGTGGACAGTTGAGAACCTACCCTTACCCAGGGTCTTCCTACTCTGAGTACTGAATGCCATCTGGGATGGCCACCTCAGTTCTAGTTGGGGTTCCTATTCTGATGCTGGCTATGGCCTCAGCTTATCCAGCCCCTCCGCCACCTCTGGAACATACTCTAGAACACTGAACAGCCTAGATTGCTTCACCTGGTAGTACAATAATCTCCGATTGTCCACTCAGACAGCCCATTTCTAAGCCACTGACAAACTAGTCCACTGGGAGGTTATAGGAACACATACCAAGTTCAAGAGCTAGCAATTTAGGAAAGCATGGGTGACTTGTCATCTAATCCTCAGCAAGCCTATGAGGCAGTTCCTTCACAGGGCAGAGAATTGCTGCCCAGGCCAGAAGACCCTAGAGTAGAACCAGAGCTACAACTGGAGTAGGTGGGACTTGAATACACATCAAACCAAATCCCAGGATTTTAATATTAAAAACAAGAATCGGGTTAAATCAGCAAGACTAGTGTAATGTTTCAAATATAGATGGCTCACATTTTACTGGACAGAGCAATCTCACTCAAGGCTATTAGTAGAGAACGTCCTGTACTGAGGAGGGCGTGAGTTCCCACATCCCAGGATGATCCCCCTCAGGTGGTACTAAGCAGGGCAACTTCAGGCACTAGAAACTTTAACAAGACCTCAGCATGCCTGGTCCTGTTCACTCCATTCCTCCCATCTGACCCTGGGAGGCTCCTGCAGTATTCTCAGCTCTCCCAGACCCCTCCCCCTGAAATAATGTTTTCAAAAGCCAATACCAATACTCCTTAGCTGATCCAGGCCACCATTCTGCTGTGGTCAAGATACACTTATCCTGTTGATAGACTAAAATAAGGATTTGGTAAGCAAAGGAACACTAGTCCAAGAAGATGTAGCTATGACTTCAGCATACCTATTTACTAAGCACACAGCCTTGTTTTCAATCATGACCTTCTATGGTAGGTACAACTAGAACACGATCACTTTATTAAAATGCTGCAGATGTCAAGCCAAACATGTCTGAAGGTAGAGCTTGCTGCCCGCATGCGACTTGGCTCTGCAAGATTCACTTGAGTTGACATTTCCCACTCTTAAGTATAGCTATTTCTTGGGCAACACCACTGTCAATTCCTTCACGGCAATCATTGACTAAAGCCAAGTAGCAGCTGCCTGTTGCCATAGACATGTGGTTATCTTTTGCTGCTACACAAGTTAACCTCGAACTTAGCATCTTAAAACATCACTTATCTTTCCAGATTCTAAGGGTCAGGAATGCGGTCATAGCTTAGCCAGATACCTCCAGTTCAAGTTCTCATAAAAGCACCATCAAGCTGTTAGCCAAGAGGTATTCTTATCTGAGGGCTCAACCAGCACATAGGAGGACCTCTTTCCAAGGTTACTCACAGCAGTTGGCTGACCTCAAGATGTCTATAGTAGTCCCCCACTTATAGAGGGTTTTCTATAGTATTAGCTACCCGGGTATCTGCAGGCCAAAATTAGAACTCCTGAAGTAATTTAAGTTACATGTCATTGAATAGTGTGATGAGATCTCACACCATCCTGAGGACATAGGACATCCCTTTGTCTAGGGTTTCTACATCTTGTATGCCACCTAGCCATTAGTAACCGTTTCCATTATTAAATCAGTGGTATTGCAATGTTTCTGTTTAACTCTTATTTTAACGGTTACCAGTAGTGATGCTATCATGTTGTTTTGTTTCATTGTTAGCCTTACTCTGACAAAGCTTAACTTACAAATTAGGCATAGGTGCATTATGTGTAGAGAAAAACAGTATATATGGTGCTTTAACACTCAGCTTGCCTAACTACGTCTTCATGGTTTTAGACATTTATGGTCTTACAACATATCCCCACACATAAGGACTACTGTGCTTCCAAGATCAGTGATAAGCTTCAGCTGCTCAGACTATTGAGGCCCCAAGCCAAGTTGGCCGCTCCATAGAGTGATTTACCACATAGCAGCTTGATTCTCCTAGGACACACATTGCAAAACAAATCGAGGGCAAGACCCAAGACAGAAGCCAGTCTCAATCTCATTTGAGGGGACAAAACACTTCTATTATCTATTCAAGTCACTACATCCACCCCCAAGGGAAGGGGCTTAGCAGCACAGGCTGGAACACCAAGCAGCCAGGATCCCTGGGGGCCAGCTCACAGGCTGCCTGCCCATTTGTGCTATGCTGTCTCCTGCTCAGTGGGTCCTGCGACTCCTATTGTCTTGCCCTTTGCCTTGTGGCTTTGTTGTTCTACATGCTACAACCTTCAGAGACTTGTTAGGGACTCTGCTATTATCAAAGGGCATGAAAGTATTAGGATCAGGGTACAATGAGGGTTCTACTTGAGACAGGGGTTTGCCACAAGCCAGGATATGGGCCAGCAGTTGTTTTCATTGTAACATACATCTCTCCAGAACTCCAGTCCATTACAGTGGCATATACTGTAGAACCGACTTCACTGTGAAGCTGCTACTAAGATCACAGGCTTCACAGGAGATCCCTCCCCCTTCAGGATTACTCGTGCCTACACTAGAGCCCACATTGCCCATCTGCCCTCCATAGTTATGGAAGTGCCTACTCCAGGCATCAGAAACTCATTTAGACTTTACTTCCTAACTATTCTTATCTGCTGAAGGCTCAGGGTCAGAGGTAAGAATGTTAGGAAACAAACAGTTAAAGTACAACCCTGTCCTGAGTAGATCACTTTGCAGTCCCCCAATCTTGCATCTAGAAGACTTGGACAGGACTTCTCCTGCCTGGAGACATACCTCAAAGGAACCTGGGACTAGAGGTTCTGGAAGAGCTCTGCTTCAGTCACTGGACAGGTTTTGGCTCAGTTTTAATTCCGTGAAAACATTTTCATCCTTGTGGCAAAAGGGAGGGTAAGAGTCAATGGATTTTCTATTTAATAAGTAGTGCTGGGAAAACCAGCTGGCCATGTGCAGAAAACAAACCGGACCCCTTCCCGACACAAAAACTAACTCCAGATGGACTAAAGACTTAAATGTAAAACCCAAAACCATAGAAACCTAGAAGAAAACCTAGGCAATACCATTCAGGACACAGGCATGGGCAAAGACTTCATGACTAAAACACCAAAAGAAATGGCAGCAAAAGGCAAAATTGACAAATGGGATCTAATCAAACTAAACAGTACAGCCAAAGAAACAGTGAACAGGCAGCCTACAGAAGGGGAAAAATTGTGCAAGCTACCTGACAAAGGTCTCATATCCAGAATCTATAAGGAACTTAAATTCACAAGAAAACCCCATGAAAAAGTGGGTCAAGAATACGAACAGACACTTCTGAAAAGACACTTATGCGGCCAACATAAAAAATGATAACTGGCCATTAGAGAAATACAAATCAAAACCACAATGAGATACCATCTCACACCAGTTAGAATGGCAATCATTAAAAAGTCAGGAAACAGATGCTGGAGAGGATATAGAGAAATAGAAACAGTTTTACACTGTTGTTGGAAGTGTAAATTAGCAACTTCAGCAACTTTGAGTCTAAGATTCACTTGTTGGCCTACTCAAAGCTCATTTCACCTCACTTCAATCTGAGGCTGGTTACCTGTCTTACTCCCTCACTTTGTGAGATGAATGCTCCCCAGTAGCTTCTCGTCTCCAACGTCTGGTAAGTTCCTCCACGTCCAATCCTGTGTAGGTATTTCTCATAGGACCCAGCTCAATCCATGAACTTATTTTTCCCTCAACCCTGGGACTAAGGACCTAGAAGCCAGCAAAGCCCTTCAACTTCCCCCAACCTTAATGGTTAGGTACTTGCCTCTGATACAGCCGTTTCCACCATACATCTGCTTTACACCGAACGATCCAAGCAGACTTAGCCCATGAGCCCACTTTATCTGGAAGAAATATCTAGATTATAGGAGTGAGGCCAACAACAATCAAGGAGACATGCAATTAAAGTGACAAAAGCACTAACAATTCACTTTATCCCATGCCATTTTCTGTAGTTCTATGTCTACACTAAAGGGTCCTTGATAATCAAAATATGGGACAGGACTACATGTGAGGACTGGCAGCAGTATCTCAGGCAGAAGCAAGGGGAGCTACAGAAGAGGCCTTGGTTATGTCTTCTCCTGTATACTCCTATCCAGACTAGTTCCAGGGAAGAGCCATTCTACCATCCAAGGGCAGAGCATAGAGTTGCACTGAGCCATTAGATCCTGTTGACAAGTTGCAACAGGGGAAGGGAGCTTCTCCCTGACCACTAGGGAGAGTCATGACCCTCCCCCAACCCACCCATCATGGGAATGTTGCCTTACATGCTCTAACCTATGTCAAAGGAGCTCCCTCATCTCATGTATCACTATTCTGAAGGTACATCAGCATTGTGTGTAAAACTTGTATAAAACTGTTTCCTACAAAAGCTAGTGTTAGTTCCCTCCCAGAGGGGGGCAAAAAATGTCATAGCGAAAAGTGTATTTGGACAGAGCATTGACAGGTAACGTGGTTTTCTAGAGAGATCCAGCTCTTGCCTGTAGTTTCTTCACGTTCCTTAAGTTTGATTTTTCTGAGGCACCTGATATCAGACATACAGTTGAAAAAAGCAGGAAGTGGAATTCAACCTGCCAGAAGGAAAACCATAGTTATTACCTCCTATCACCTTGTTTTCTATCAATGCTCTGTCTGGTATGGCTCCATTTGTGCAGAAGCAGACAAACTGTTCAATCAGCACCAAGAATACCATATACCTACTCAAAATGATTAATATGTAAATACATTGGACTTCAAAGCAATCAAGTCCAACGAGCACTTAGGTTAAGATCAAGTCAACCAACTTCAACAGCAACACTAGGTTAGAAGGCAAACATTGTCCGAGAAAAGAATATGAGCCAAAGATACAGATGAATTGAACCTCAAGAATAAGACCACAGGCTATCATAAATATGTATGACTCATTAATTTCAATAAGTCCATCATTTGTAATCTACTAGAAGACAACATTTAAGATAGTCCAATCTTGGCTTTTCCTCAGTTATCAGACACCAGTGTCCCTGCCAGGAGACAATGCCAGGGAATATAGCAACAGGAAGGAGCATTTCTAAGCCAATCCGTCCCTTGCCCCAAAGGTGACGCGACTGAGCCTCCAAGCAGCATCCCTCGGAGACTGATCTATCTGTGTGGATGCTTCCACAATTCTCATCCTGCTTTCTGTTCAAAACACTGCAGCTCTTGGCACCAACAAGTTCTGAAACTCCACCCTCAAGATGGGGCTGACATGCTGGACTTAAAAGTAACAACATATATCTAACAATTTAGAAGGAGGTCAGCTCTGATATTCCCCTGTTCACCCTTCCTTCAATGACACCATAAGAAAATATTCTGACAGTTTGATCTATATTAGGTCTACACGTTCATTTTGTTCATTTTTATTGCTATGATTCTTTGACATAGGTGAGAGAACGCAGCCACTGTTTCCCCTTTCAGGAATGAAGGATTTGTTCTCAGCTACTGGATGCCCCAGGAGTCTGTTAGCTGTCAGCCCCGCCCAAGCTTAGCTCAGCTGAAGAGTGTCTCACATAAGGCCACATCCCTTCCCAGGTAGCTGCCATCCAGTGCTTCTCAATCTGGAAATCAAACCCAAGACCTCTCAATTCCAACTCAGCTCTAAAAGGTCATCTAGGCACATGTGGATCCAGGTGAGTCAGATTTCACTCAGCTCCTCTTGCATATTTTGCTGAGGCCACCTGGAGGTCCCCTGCAGACACGTCCACATGGTGTGTTCTAAGACTGTCTGTACCCATGTTCTCCTGCCACAGGAACGTGCTTACCTACAGGAAAAACAGGCCAGGAGTGCTGAGAGTTCACCTTCAGGAAGAGTCCTCAGCCAGTGAGGGGCAGGAGTGACTGGCTCACCCCAGGAGTCCACATAGACCATTCCTCAGGATCGTCCCAGAGGGTCCTCAGAATTCGCCGGAGTTGCCCAATGGGTTCACGGACACTTTCATGGTTTACCTGCCTTCCCTGCCACTTCCCCTCACCATGCTTCCAGGAATCACCTCCAATAAGTTACTTGTGCCCAATTTCTTGTCCCTCTAGAGAACCCAAACTAAACAGGAATGGAATCTGAATTGACTGAATTTACCTGAAAAGTCCTTAACACAGGGACTCAATTAAGCTGAGCTGGGCTCAGGTGTTGAGATCAGCTTAAGAAAGACAAGAAGGACTTACGTTGGTCCACCTTAAAGATTTGTTCATGTTATGCTGAGCTGTTCATTTCTTGTGTCTGACCCTTCTTAGCCAGAACAGTGCAGTTGTGGCATTGAGGCAGGGAACTTGACCCTGTTCCTCTTTTTCCCCTTATGTGATTCATAGAAATATTTTTGGTAAAGTTAGAGGAAGATTTCAAAGAGTATTTTACCCAGAGGTTTTTTTTGAAGGAAAATTTGTATCATTTTAATTATTTTTATTTACAGAAAGCTCTAAATGGCAAGTTCTTTAGCCTTTACTTTTTCGAGGCTTGGCGATGCGAGCCACTGACTTGGGACCCAGGACGTTCTCTTCCCACTGACGGCGGAGCTCATTGTATCTCACTGTAATTTGTCCTGATACTCTCGATCAGCTTAGCCAAAATGCCTTTGTCTTCTGCGTTAACCTGGGTGAAGGCGACAGTGGTGCAGGTCTTCCTGTGGACCTGACGTCCCAGTCTTGCCTTCCCCTTGATAATACAGTAAGGGACTCCCATTTTATGACACAGGGCAGATAAGAAGACAACAAGCTCAATGGGATCCACGTCATGTGCAATCACCACCAGCTGAGCTTTGTTTTCCACCAAGGTAGTGATGGTGTTAACTCCTGCTTGAAGGACAGGAGGTCTGTTAGTGGCGACGTGCCCTCTGCCAGCAGCTTTCTTCTCAGCCCAGGCCAACAGCCTCCGCTTCTACTCTTCCTGCGTTTCTGGCCTATATTTCTGGGCCAGCTTTAGCAGCTGAGTAGCTGTTTGGCGGTCCAGGGCCTGGGTAAACTGGTTAACGGCAGGAGGCACTTTCAGCCGCTTATAGAGGATGGCTCTCTGCTGCTGCAACCTGATACAGGAGGGCCATTTCACAAATCGTGTGAGGTCTCTTTTCGGTTGGATTTCCTGTCCAATGCCAAAATCCTTCGGCCTTTCCTCAAAGACGGGATTCGCCACTTTCTTGGCCTCCTGCTTCTTCACAACAGGGGCCGGCTCTGCCACCTTCCCCTAGGCCTTCTTTCCTTTCGGCATGTTTAGTGGAGGGAAGAGAGAGAGAGAGAGAGAGAGCGCGCGAGTGAGCGAGAGAGCGCGCGAGCGCCCCAGAGGTTTTCATGTAAGTAACTCAGTTGTTTCTACGTGGAGTACCGGTTTGGCTTGAATACGTTAAGTTGTTTTTCACATACAACAGTTCTGATGGCAAGTCATTAATGAGTCCTGAAGCTCAGTGATGTCATCAGG
The DNA here is from genome assembly GCA_004027715.1 of Plecturocebus donacophilus. Classification (NCBI taxonomy): domain Eukaryota; kingdom Metazoa; phylum Chordata; class Mammalia; order Primates; family Pitheciidae; genus Plecturocebus; species Plecturocebus donacophilus. The sequence continues at coordinate 11,754 of PVKP010030871.1, forward strand.
AAGCCAGGTTCTTTCCATGTTCCCATTCTCTCATCTTAAGATTGACTACCAAGATGCATGTACCTTAGGCCCAAAATAGCTTCTGAACTGCAGATGCCACATGGATGTTTTACATATCGTAACAGTGCAATGCCTCCAGCGGATCAGAGCAGTCTTTCCAAAAGCCCTTCAGTACAGATGGTTGTCACATTAGTTCTTGCCCCCTCACCTCTTATTGAGGTTAGGTGGAACCTGTGTTCAGTTTGACAGCCTCTTTGAAGTCAGGCAATAAGGAGTGGTTGGCTAACCCTCAGTATTCATACAGTGAATACCACACAGGCTTGAAATCTAATATGAAAGGCCAAAAGCTCTAAGGAATAGAACCTACCCCTTTTACTAGGGCCTATCCTGCCCTACACTCAGGGCTCAGTTACCCTTTCTTCAAAGCAAACCACAATTGGCACAACTACCTACTGACCAAGGTTAATGGACTCAGAGGTGCTGAGAAACAGGCCCACCACACTTCCTTCTACCATCTCAGATCAGCCTTAAAATGTCCTTCTATAAAGCAGCAAACCAGAAAAGAAATCAAGCTGTTATGCTATTACCTGCATCTTGTTTCCACGAACTCCACACATGACTCAGCATGACTCAAGCACCGGACACCAAGCTCCATGTCCACATAACACAATAATGCCTAAGGATCACACGCGCGAGTACTGAGCCCACCGCAAGGAATCCGAGTGTACTAAAAGACCTACAGCAGGAAATGGGAGGAAGTTCTTGTTACTTTTCCATCCGTCCTCACCAGGACTGCTTAAGTAGCTTTATACCCAACCCCTATTTTTACAGCTCTATAGCCCAAGAATACACTATACAGTATGAAGATTTTTGCTACTATACATTACCTAGGACTTGCAGCTAGACAACATGCTGCTGCTTTACCTCAATTCTGGTGAAGTACTGAAGACACCAGCCTCAGAGGTCAGGACGTGCAGGAATACCAATGTGCTGGGTGCTCCACAGGCCCACGGCTTCTTAGTGGTGGCCTCACATGAGGTTCTTGTAATACTAGAACTCCACCGAACCTGCCAGTAGCCAATGTGTAACCACTACACTCAAAGCTAGACTGAGATCTAAGCCAAGTAGCCAGCCTCAGAGTTTAGACGCCATCAATCTACCACAGTGGGTGAGGCAGAGGAAACCTGATCAGATGAGCTAGCATATCATTACCCATCTAGTCACAGTTGGCACTAAATCTGAAGGATTTCCTTATCCTAGGTGGTGTAACAAACTAGTTATTCAATACTCATTTTTGTCCTGTAGGTAATCGAGTTCCAAGTTAGGTAGCCACAGAGCTCCACCAGCTGAGACTGTGTGACTAGCTTCTCAGCTAATTGTGACCACATGACTGAACCCTGGGCAATGGATGTGGACAGAACTAGCAGACAAGTTCTAGTTCATGCCTTTAAAAGGAAGTTTCAATCTGGCCATTTTTAGTCTCCACTTCTTCCAGGAGCAGAGGGTAGCCATGAAGGCTCAAGTTTAACAACTCAAATGCCTTGAGGGATTTTTGGACCAAAGAGATCACAAATCCTTAGAACCACGTGGACTGCCTGATACCTTCATGTTTTCTTATCCTCATTTATCAGAATCTTTGTCTATTCAAAGAAATAAATATCCCAAAGAGAGTGGATGTGTAACACCAACTGTCCATCTCACCTATACTGGTCACCCAAACAAATGCATAATACTCAAGGATCCTCCAGTACTATGGTTCAGTGACTACAGACTGGACTCCTTGCCCTGGAAGAAAAGACAAAAATTTGTCTCCAATAGGATCTGCCATAGGAATCAGATGGAACCCTTCCAGGGAGGCTCATGTGAGGTTCTAGAACACTAGAACTCTGCCTGAATCTGCCAGTAGCCAATGTGTGACTGCTATACACTTAAAGCCAGACAGACCTAAGTCAGGTAGCCAGACTCAAAAGAGGTTAGACACTGTCAATCTACTTGCAACGATTACTTCATGCCATGAAAATACTAAGCATAGCCCTTCATATGCTATGAAATGCAAACTAAACATAGCCCTTCCTTCCAGTTCTTCAGATATTGGTGGTACTGCCAGATGAGTTCTGGGGCTCATGCAGATCACCCAGAACTATGATCTTGAATCACCCACAATTGCAACCAACATAGATAGGTTTGGTTATGTTTGTTCAAGGAACAGCATTACAGCTTCACTGAACAGAGGAAATGTTGTTCCTCTGTTAAGCACTGAAGCTCTCAAAGAGGCAAGCATCAAGGAGAAACTTAATTCACAAGGATGTGAATCCTGAAGACCACAAAGCTAGGACAATGATCAAAGTTATGGGGGAGGAATCTGACCATGCATCAAGTTCTATAGTTCCATATCTGAACAAGTGGTAGAAAACATTAAGTCTAACAGTATCTGAAAGTGTAAGCAACCAAAACTAGGAGGAGCTAGCCAGCTTATGTAGATCACAGAGGAGCTCACAGGTCAAAGTGACGAAGAACCAGAATGAACACCAGGATCTCTTTCCAAGAGGCGCACAGACCCACTGGTTCTCAGATGCATCCCGATCTCCTTACTCCACTGAGTAGAGTGTATTTTGAGCCCATGCTACAGTGGTGCAAATAGTCAACATCTCATGAGCAGCATCAGCATAATGAACTCACTTGACTCATTTCAGGACCTCCTACTCCTTTTCCACATGAAGATAGGGCCCCAGACCCTTCTGTGGTAGGTAGAAGGATATCACTGTAAGACATTCTCATGTAACCCTGGTATTAGGTTGTACATATCCCCCAGCATAATTCACACTCCTTGTCTTCTCCATTACATGGAGGATCCTGTCCAGAATTAACAGTACCATAGATGTATTCTAGTGTCTAGCTTCCTGTCAGGTCAGCAAATGAAGTATGTTTCAAATATGGAACTACACGTTAGAATCGTAATGATGGCTTACAGTAGTTTCTGTCCTCATGTTCATCCTAGTGAGGAAAAAATGTGGACACAAGTTTTGAATGACTAAATGGAGATTGCCCATTCATTCACGTGGAGTAGAGGCACTTTGAAATGCCACATTTAAGCTAAGATCTAGAATCCAGTAAGAAATCTTAACCATGGGGTTAGGTAAGGTAAGTTATAAACCATGTCTGCAAATGCTGGCCAACAGCCACAGAAACTGGTCCACTGAGTTCACTAAGGAGCACCGATGAAGCCAAGAGACGTGGGTGGCTGTCATCTAGAAATGCTCCACAGCAGGACAAAATTTGCGCCTACTAATAGGGGAGGCAAAGTTAACCAGCCCAGTCATCTTTTCTAGTCTCTTATGTATGCAGTATACATCATTCTTTCAGTGAACTTTCAAGTTGTACCAGTCTAATCCATACCACTCTGAAATATCTCAGTATGTACTTTTAAGCTACATCTTAGAGGAAACTACAGGATATACAGTCAAGAGGGAAAAGCCAAGATTGCAAGTAAAACTGTGCCCTTTACCTGGAAAGGAGACTCATCTCCCCATCTCACAGATGGGTCTTGGGACTCAGGTCCTAACTCAAGGAGAAGTACATCAGTACTTCTGTGCTTCTGCTCCCACTCAACCAAGACCACACCATCCTGGCCTGTTGCTACCAACTCTAGCTGTCTTTTCTACAGAAAGGGGACAAATGTGTCCTGCAGGTAGGTATGTTAGGTCTTCTCCAAGGTCTTCAGGAGTAAGATGCCGGTTAGCAGTAACTAGAATCTCAGCTTCTGTCATATGATAGGCACTCAAGTGTACAAAGCTACATTTGACACCCAACATGGAGGGGGAGGTACATGGGGTATGGGGGCTGGTCTACTCCAGGACGGTCCACCAAGAGCTTTCAACTCAATCTGCTTCTCTTCCAAATCTAAAATGTGAGGTAGAGAGTAAGGTTTATTTTGGGTCACTTGCCATCAGCCAGTCAGATATACCTGCATTCTACACCAAAGACAAGCAATTTGAGATTTATACATCCAGATTGAAAGAGCAAGACCCCCATTCTATGCAGACCCTACCTGGAGTTGACTGGCACTTCATGGTAAGCTTTTCAACCTTCACCCTTACAGGCTGCCCAGCTCTAGTCTTCCCCTCAGAGTCGGGGTAGACACTGAACCTGTCCTTCCTTGGGTCCTTCCTACTGAGGACTGAATGAACCCTATCTGACAGCTGCCCCAGTTCTGGCTTACTTCCCTATTTGAATGCCGGCTGTGGCCTCAGCTCATCCAGCCTGGCCCCACCTCTGGAATATGCTCGACAGTCTAGACTCCTTCACCTGGTGGCACAAGAAGCTGCAGTTGTCTGCCATCCAACCTACAGACAATGGGTACTTCTGAATCTGCAGTTGTCTGTCATCCATCCTACAAACAATGGGTACTTCTAGGAGCTAGACAGATTGTAAGCCACTTAAGCAGTCAACTGAGAGGGCACTTTCCCTTTAAAAACATATGCCAGCTTCCCAAGAGCTAGCAATTTTTAGGAAAACATGGGTAATTTGTCATCTGATTTTAAACAAGCCTATGAGGCAGTTCCTTCATGAATAGGCAAGGAATTACTGCCCAGGCTAGATCCTAAATTAGGACCAGAGCCACAGTTGCATAGGAGTAGGTGGGATTTGAATCTATATCTAACCTGATCCAGGAATTTTAAGATTGAAAAGTAAGTCAGGTGAAATGAATGGAACTATTAAAATGTAGATAGCCCATGTTTTATTAGACAGAGCTACCCCACTTAAGGTTAGTAGGGAACTCCCTATACTGAGGGAGGGAAGTCTCAGAAGTATAATCTCCAAGGTGGCTATGAGGGTCAATTGAAGCAGCAGAAGCGCTAACAAGACATTGGCATGCCTGGTCCTGCTTATCCCATTTTAGTCTGACTCTGGAAGTCTCTTTTGTCATCTTTCCAACTCTCCCAGATCCCTAAATCCATGAACCCATATTCCATTGTCAAAAAACCAATGCCAGTGTGCTTTAGCTGATCCAAACCACCATTCTGTTGCAGTCCAAATATGCCTATTCTGTTGATAGACAAAATGAGTGTAAGTAAAGAGACACTAGTGGAAGGAGTACTGAAGCTATAGCAACATTTACTGAGTTTAGAGCATTCTTAATCACCTGACCTTCCATGGTAGGTAGAATCAGAACATGCAATTAGTGAAGATACTGCAGATGTCAAAGCACATCTGAAGCTGGACCGACTGACCTACCAGTAGGCAGCTTCTGCTGTACCACAAGATTCATACAGAAGTCTATATCTATGCTTTCAGATACGGCTATTTCTTAGCCAATACCGCCGTTATTCCTGCACAGCAATCACGGCTGAAGGCAAGTAGCAGCTGCCTATTGCCATAGACATTGATTATCTATTACTGGTGCACAAATTAACCTTAGCAGCTTAAAACAACATATACTTATCTTCAAGGTTTTAAGGGTTAAGGATGCAGTCATAGCTTAGCCAGATATCTCTGGTTCAGTTTCTCAAGAAGACACTGTCAAGCTGTTAGCCAGTATGTGTTTCTCATCTAAGGGCTCCATTGGCACACAAGATCTGCTTCCAAGGTTACTCATAACAATTGGCTGACCTCAGAACATCCACAGCAATCCCCCTCTTATGCATGGGCTTTGCTTTCTGCAGTTTGTTGTCTGGTCACCCACAGATGGCAGATATCCAGGGTAAGGTTTTATAAATATACTTGAGTTTTAAATTGCATGCCATTCTGAGTGTCATGATGAAGCTTCATACCAGATAAAGTTGGCACATGCCATGCAACCCATAGAATAAAGCAATGCTGTAAGGATGTTACCGAAGGTCTTCCATGGTAACATTCTCCAGCCTAATACTCTTGACCGAATTCCAGGCAGCTAAGGATTTGGGAAATGCTAAGGCATGGGCTAGCTGAGACTCTTAAGTTGATGCCCTGGAAGTCCACTGAACTTCTCACCCACAAGATCTAAGTAGAAGTTAGTTTTGAGGCCTCCCCCAATATGCACGGTATCACAGGACAAGTAGTTGCAGCTGGACTTATAGCTACCCAAAGGAAATGAGCAAAGGAAGAGAAGTCGTAAGCTCTGCAATTAAGTTTTTAAACTACCCCCTAGTCAGATTACTCAGTCACAGCCCAAGTAATAGTAAGACGCTTGGGGTCTATTAGTAGTGCCCTACTATTACTTGGGCTCTTGGGAATTCTACTTGGTGAAATCTCTGGGTCCCTGCTGTGCTGAATGATACATGCCCATGTCACTGCCAGCCTGCCAGCCACAGTTACTTCCTCTACTTTCTGGATCTTCTTGGTATTACTCTATCCATGTTTGGCACCAAAAACCGGGTGCTGAGCAGCTCAGCAGCATTGACAGGCCAGTATGTACAGCCCTTCAAATGTTATGAAGACCTGCCATGTGTGGCAACATAAACTTGGCCAGGTACTGACAAAGTTGGAGATCTGGAAGCAGCACACTAATATAAAGTCAGTCACATCCCCTTCTTGCCATCAGTGGCAGAAGATGTTCCAGCATGGATAGTGGACATTGCTCATGCTTCATGGAGAGCTCTCTCCAAGTCAGGGCATTTATCCCCTAGTAGCTAAAGGCTATTGGCTGCCAGTGGTTTACAACTGTTTACTCTGGACAATGGCCCTCAGCCTAGTATTAACCTCTTCCCCCAAGCCACCCACAGCCACTACTGACCCTGGGAATAAAGTATTTTCATAGCAAAAAAAAAAAAAAAAAAAAAAGCCTATTAGGCAAAAACCGCATACTATTAAATGCTTTAGAATGCAACATAAGGAGGAGACATAAGGACACAAAGAAGAGTGCAGTGACACATGGCTATCAGAACACACTGAAGAATGCACACTGCCTTCCCTACTTTACCTAGAAAGAGAAACTTTCCTCCCCAGCACACTCCTCAAACAACTCCCCCTAGGCTTTGGCATCCTGGTACTGCTAGTATTCAGACCCCAGCTCATTCACATTGCTCTCTGCCTCAGTGAACTCCATTCTCTTCCACCACCTAACCACTATACCAGTGCAGAAAGGCCTTGCACCTGAAAATAGCTGTAAACTGTTCTTAGACACTCCTGAAGAGCTTCTGGATGGCTGTGTTGTTGCCGATGAAGGGGGCTGACATTTTTAGCCCCCAGGGTGAAAGGTCTCAGACGGTTTTTACATTGTGAGTAGGCCAGTCACCTGTCTCAGTACACAGAAGTGGGAGTGGGATTGCTGGCAAAATGGCCAATTAGGAACAGCTCTGGTGTATGGCTCCCAGCAAGATCGATGCAGATCTTAACATGGTGCCAATTTAGGTGCTTTTGCACCCTCAGAGCTCCCATGGGACCAAATGGAAGTTCAACTCCAACATACCACATGCCTGCTTAGCTCCTTTGTCTCCCTCCAAATCCTACAGAGGGAAATTGATCTGCAACAGCATGACCAACTTCTAATTTGTGGACGAACAGTGTTCAGGCAGCATCTCACACTGACCTGTGGTAGTTTTCACCCCCCTCATTAAAGGAACACAAGTTATGTCACAATAGACTTCTGACTGCTTTTAAGCTAACAGAAGTGAAAACTATAATAAGCTGTTTGATAGGCACTCAAGTGTTACTACCTAACCTCAATTTTATTTAATACTTAGGAGCACTTAGGTTCCAATCTGTCAGACACAAATGCAGAGAATTCCTCCATGGTAGTGTTTTATCTGTTTTAACTGAAAAATGGCTCCTAGGAGATAGGACAGGTCACCCTGTCAGTGCTTCAGTTCTCACAAAATATTGAGGAAAACATCTCAAGTCATGTTCCCAGAAATAGGAGCCCAACTTCAACCTTTGAATTCATGTCTCTACACCTCACTGTTGACTCATAAGTCACACAAGACCACAGCCTGAGGGTGTGCCCTGGCCTGTGAGTACAGCATCTGCATAAAACCCAGATCCTATGCAATAGAACTCTCCATAGGACTCTGAATAACCAAAGACAAGGCTCAGCCAAGGATTAAGTTTGTGCTTGAAATTGTGTCTGGAATGTTACCTTCACTTGGGTCATTCTTTGTACCCTACCTGTGCCATCTATCACCTTGTAGTACTTGTGATATCACCTGTGCCATGCTGTAGTTGTGGTTTCTATAAGCATAGATTTTCCCTCATGCCAATAGTAATTTCCAGGGTCTTCAGCAATGTAACCTGAAAGAGAGACCCATTCACCTAATACACTTAGAGCTCACCCCTCAGACACCTGTCTCCATACGTAAAAGTGAGAGTGGGATTGCTGGCAAGATAGCCAAATAGGAACAGCTCTGGCGGACAACTCCCAGTGAGATCAATGCAGAAGGTGGGTGATCTTCGCATTTCCAACTGAGGTATCTGGTTCATCTCATTGGGACTCATTGGACAGTGGGTACAGCCCAAGGAGGGCAAGACAAAGCAGGGTGAGGCATCACCTCACCTGGGAAGTGCAAAGAGCTGGGGAACTCCCTCTTGTAGCCAAGGAAAGACATTAAGGACTGTCCCCTGTACTCCAGCCCAGATACTGTGCTTTTCCCATGGTCTTCACAACTGGCAGACCAGGAGATTTCCTCCTGTGCCTACAACACCAGGGCCCTGGGTTTCCATCACAAAAAATGGGCAGCCATTGGGGAGGACACCAAGCTAGCCTTAGCCATATTTTCATACCCCAGTGACCTCTGGAATGCCAGCAAGACAGAACCGTTCACTTCTCTGGAAACAGGGCTAAAGCCAGGGAGCCAAGTGATCTGGCTTGGTGGGTCCCACCTCTAAAGACCAGCAAAGCTAAGATCCACTGGCTTGAAATTCTCACAGCCAGCACAGCAGTCTGAGCTTGACCTGAGACTTTCTAGCTTGGTTCGGGGAGGGGTATATGCCATTGCTGAGGCTCAAGTAGGCAGTTTTAACACAACGCAAACAAAGTTGACAGGAAGTTTGAGTTGGACAGAGCCCACAGCAGCTCAGCAAAACCTTCAGGCAGACTGTCACTAGACTCCTTCCTTGTTGGGCAGGGCGTCTCTAAAAATAAAGGCAGCAGCCCATCAGGGACTTATAAGACCCCACCATCCTGGGACAGAGCACCTGGGAAAAGAGGCAGTTGATATAGCTTCAGCAGACTTAAATGTCCCTGCCTGGCAGCTCTGAAAAGTGCAATAGATCTCTCAGCACAGCTTTTGATCTCTAATAAGAGACTGCCTCAAGTGACTCCCTGACCCCCATGTATCCTGACTGGGGATACCTCCCAATAGGGGCCCAGACACCTCATACAGGAGAGCTCTGGCTGGTGTCTGGCAGGTGCCCTTCTGGGCCTAAGCTACCAGAGAAAGGAACAGGCAGCAATCTATGCTGTTCTGCACCGCCCCCCTCCCCAAGCTTGTTCCCTAGCAGGTTGGCTTTAACCTTGCAAGTGATAGAGAAAACCTGGTTTATTCTAATATCCACATCCTTAGTTATATTCCATTGGGCTACAAGTGTTAGGATTCTTTTGCTCACAAATGACCAAGAATCCCACCAACTACATTGGCCTAGTAAAAGGGAAATTTATTAGCTCACAAACTTCAAAGTCTTAACAGTGTTGGCTCCAAGTGAGGCCAACAGGCTCAGATGCATCAAGAACCAGATTTTTTTCCCTTTGTCTCTTCTACCCTCCATGGTATCAGGGTAACTCTCAGCCCCACAACCCTCTAGATGGGAAGTTCCAGGCACTCCCTTTATGAAAAATGCTTTATACTTATTCCAGTTTTTTCCCCTTACAAATGCTCTTCTGGAAATGTCAGTTCTAACAGTATCTTCTAGTGTTTCAGTAGTATGTCCCCATCCCTGAACTAGTCACTGTAGTCAGAGAATAAGAGTTGGGACACAGCATACCTTAAGCTGGCGTCAGATCTATGGAGAATGATCTATTTCTCTGTAAGGATGTCAGGCCTATTTGGCTGTCAATGCGGGGATCAATATTGATGTACCTGAAAAGTGTCTTATGTAAGATGCTGACAGTGTAGGATCACTAGGCCATCTGAGTTTTGGTCAACCTAAGGAGTTCCCTTCTCAACATTTAGGTCCTGCTTTGGCTTAGTACTGTCCCTTGAGATCCCACAACATGGACTTCCTGATTAAAAATTGTGGGGACTATAAAATGTAGCTACACAGCCTTGGCATGCCTAGTCAAACAAGGCTCCACTTTCTAATCTGAGCAACTTATGACAGGAGTGTATCACACATAAGCAACAGCCTCTCAGTCACCCAAGGAAAAGGTAGGTAAACCCAAGTACCCGAGTGTATCTTTTTCCACACTCATACCAAAGGAGCAACCCTATTAACTGATTCTGCAATATGTCCAGGAATAAGTGATTCCACCGAATTTCCAACAAGCTTTTCAGCCAGATAGAAGGCCATTTGACCAGCCTTACCAAAGACTTGCTGAGTTGAAACCTATAACTCATGCAATTCAGGCATTTAAGTAGATCAAGTTTCTCAGTGTTCAGTGCAACTGGGAGGAGTAAGGAGCCAGTTACCTTCACCCCATGAGGATCCATTCTCTGCTTCAGACTTAAGTGGGTTCTAAATCCTCTTGCGTGCCCTCGAATTTACAGCTAAACCCTAGGCTTCTTAGGTAGAGCTGTGGTGGCCACAGGAACCAAGCTCCACTCAGATGCCGGAAGTGAAGAGTAATTGACCAGCAGCATCCCTGTCATGGCACAGCAGCCAGGCCTAAGGCAAGTTCATTGCAGAAAAACAGGGGACTTTACTCTTGAGCAATGTGATGGTTAATACTGAGTGTCAACTTAACTGAAGAATGCAAAGTATTGCTCCTGGGTGTGTCTGTGAGGATGTTGCCAAAGGAGATTAACCTTTGAGTCAGTGGATGGGGGAAGCAGACTCACCCTCAATCTGGACGGGTACCATCGAATCAGCTGGCAGTATGGCTAGAATAAAGCAGGCAGGAGAAAATACAAGAGCAGACTCTGGCTTTCATCTTTCTCCTGTGCTGGATGCTTCCTGCCCTCAAAGGTCAGACTTCAAGTTCTTCAGCTTTTGCACTCTTGGACTTACACCAGTGGTTTGCCAGAGGCACTAGGGCCTTTGGCCACAAACTGAAGATGGCACTGTCGGCTTCCCTACTTTTGAGGTTTTGGGAGTCAAACTGATTCACCACTGACTTCCGTGTTCAACTTGTGGACTGTCTACCATGGGACTTTACCTTGTAATCATGTAAGTCAATTTTCCTTAATAAACTCCCTTTCATATATACATATCTATTAGTTCTGTCCCTCTGGAGAACCCTAATACAAGCAATGTTGAGTTTAAAACTTACCATTGGCCAACCCAAAGCTCCCGTTTCACACTTTACAACAAGCAAGGCTACCCACCTAACTTATTTCTGTACTTTGCGAGATGAAATGCTCTCTGGCCTCTTGTCTCAGGTGTCTATTCTGATCGGTTCCTCCATATCCAATCCTGTGTAGGCATTTGCTTCTCCTAGGACCCAGCTCAACCCAAGAATTCAGTAGTTTTTCCCCCGTAACCCTGGCTCAAGGTCCTAGAACCCAGCAAGGCCCTTATACTTCCGGTCAACCTTCATGGTTCGACATTTGCCTCTGATACAGCTCTGCAGTTCCTAGTTCCTAATTAATATGGTTTGGCAATGTCCTCACCCAAATTTCATCTTTAATTGTAGCTCCCCTAATTCTCACATGTTGTGGGAAGGACCCAGTGGGAGATAAATCATAGGATGGTTTCCCTCATACTGTTTTTGTGGAAGTCTCATGAGATCTGATGATTTCCATCAGGGGAAACCCCTTTTGCTTGACTGTCATTATCTTTGTCAGCTGCCTGTAAGATGTCCCTTCACTCTTCCTTTGTCTTCCACCATGATTGGTTGAAGGCCTCCCCAGCCATGTGGAACCATGAGTCAATTAGACCTTTTATAAATTTTCCCGTCTCAGGTATGACTATCAGCAGTGTGAAAACGGACTAGTATGCCAATCTCTGCTTTACACCAAAACAGAAATCAAAGTTGACTTAGCCTAGGACCCCATACTTTATCTGGAAGAAATAGCCAGATTATGAGAGGGCAATGACAAGAGACAGATGATCTAAGTGGAAAAGGCACCAATAGTTGGGTTTTTTTCATGGAGTCTTGCTCTGTGGCCAGCCTGGAGTGCAGTGGCACGATCCTAGATCACTGCAACCTCCACCTCCCAGCTTCAAGCAATTCTCCTGCCTCAGCTTCCTCAGCAGCTGGAACCACAGTCAGGTGCCACCAAGCCCAGCTAATTTTGTATTTTTAGTAGAGATGGGGTTTCACCATGTTAGGATGTTTTCCATCTCTTGACCTCGTGATCCACCCACCTCAGGCTTCCAAAGTGCTGGAATTAGAGGTGTGAGCCACTGCACTCGGCCAATGATTGCATTTTATGCCTTGCCAACATCTGTAGTTTCAAGTCTACAGCAAAGCGTCCCTGATAGTCAAAATATGGGACAGGACTATCCACAAGAGCTGACAGCAATAGCTCAGGCAGAAATACAGGAAACCAGAGAAGGAAAGCCCTTGGCTATGTCTTTTCCTTCGTTCTTCTATCTAGACTGGTTCCAAAGAAAACCCATCATACACTGAAAGGGCAAAGCATAGAGATGCACTGAGCCATTAGACACTGAGGGCTGAGGGTATTTAAGGGCATTTCTCATCTTGTACAGTGACTTTGTGCATCACCTGCATTTGACATTGACTATGTATGACGATAGTGTGTGGTATTGTACCATTGCTCTGGAAGCATTTCCCTGTACCAGACCATCTCAATAAGCCAGACAGGACACCTCTTAGCTGGCTACCCACTGGCTATTGGAACAAACAAGTGAAGCATATAGTAGCCATGGTAGCAGATATGGAAAATAACCTGTGTACCCGACACAGACTGCTATTTCCTAGAGAAATTCTGGTTACCATTTCCTCTGAATGCCCCACTTGTCAGACAGACAGACATGGAATCTAAGGTATCAGTGTAAGGAGACCAACTCACTACATGGTAGCAAGCCGACTTCAGTAAGCCCCTTCCATTCTAGAAAGCCAGCATTTTATGTTCACAGGAATAGATCTCATCTTGATACGGGTTTGTGTCCTGCTTGTGAAGTCTCAGCTACCTCCCTCCCACTCTGAAGACTCCTATGCTTCATCCACAGGTATGGAGCCCCATACAGTAAAGTATGTTACCACTGGATGGAGGTCACAGAAATATAGGTGGGCCCCAGATCACAAGGTCTGCTGGTCATATCACAAAACCATTTAGAAGCAGGGAATCTCAGAATGCTGGCAACAGCCTTCAGGGAACAGAAGCATGGACTCCAAGGAATCACGCTGACATTTTGGAATGCCATCCTTTACAAGGCAGTGTATGTTAGAGGCATCTGTGGTACTGTATCTCCCGCTGGGAGACTACATGGGTGCAGAAACAAACTGTAGTCACACTTTCTATCATTCCCTATGAGCCACTGGGTCACTGAGTTATTCTTGTGGGTTAACAGGAGGTGGTTTGCACACTGATACGTCAGAGTATGAATGAAACCCAGGTGATCTACTTGGGCATCTCCCAGTACTCCCTTGACCCACTAACTCATTTAACAACCTACCTTGAAAAGACAGCGTTTACTAGTGGTTCCGGCCCCTTAGTATGAGGATTTTTATCCTACTACCAGCTAATAACTAGCCCTCAGCCAAGGTCATAGCTGAGGGCTAAGAAAATTTAGATAGTGGGTGTGGCAGAAGGTTAGTATTCACTGCAACCTAAGTCAATCTAGACACAGGAGCTGCATTTCATCCCACTTGCATCCTTGAATTTCCTCAAAGAGTCCTAAGGGACACAGGGTGACCCTTCTGTGGTCCTGTGTAGAGAAGTAGAGCTGTACAGCACAGGAGCCAACTTTGTTTATTAGAATGTCATTCTTCCCATGTGCTGCTTCATCTGACACTCGAGTGCAGCTAGGATGCTCAAGCAGCCCTGTTTAGGGCACTTGGGACTTCCGATGGGCTATTTGGGCTCTGGTATTATCCTCACCAAAATAGTGTCACACACCTCAGTCTCAGCCACTTCCTACCCAACATCATTTCTTCAGAGTCAGGCCTGCTTCACAGTCTTATCCTCTTTCCAGACTTCCAGCTCCAATTCCCCTCACAGAACTTTCCCCACCCCCAAGTTCTTGCGCATCTAACCCCACCTTTGCATCTATACTGCAACACAAGCCAGCAGTATAAGAGTTTGGGGTTAAAGCTTAAGCACTGGATTAAGTTCAAATGTGAAAGCTTGTATATCCCTATGGACGTGCCCAAGGGTACTCCATTCAGAATAGACACAACCATCATGCCAAGAGTCTAACACAAATCCTGACTTGCCACAACGTGGCTGTTAGGTGTTTAAATTCCACGCTGATGTGTTGTCTGAGGCATATGGATCCTCCCTTCCAGAAGTTACCCCCAACCCCTACCAATCATTTTGCTATGTACCAAGTTACCATCTCTTAATTGTTCAGGCTGAGTTATCTTGTTCTGTTCTAATCTTCTCATGTTCTATATGAGATTTTGTTCTATTGACCCAGATGACCTCTTGTTTTTCCTGGGCATAGTTATCCATCCATGGCCCACACCAAAGTCGTCCTCAAGAGATGGTTCTGCAAGCACCCAAAATTTAAGTGGCTGGAAGAACCCAGACTGAGCAGTGAGATTAAAACTCAGATCTGCCCCTTTGAATTGGAAGCCCACAGGAACCAGGCTTCGCTAGAACCAGGTAATTCTAACTGGTGATGCCAGCATGAGGGCTGGTGTTAACCATGACACCACTCAGTTCATCTCATTTGGTATGTGTTGTTTATATTTAAGACTCAGTTATTTGCTCTAACACTAGTCATTGCTATGGAAGTCACACAGGTGGTAATAGCTTCCTGACCTTCTGAATTATATTCGAGACATATTTGAGAATACCTGGTCTTTATAGATACAGCATATGCTTATGAGATGACTGCCAAGGTAACGATCAAGACCAGTGTTCCTACTAGGAGGTAGTGGAAGGAAAGCAGTGTTCAGCAACAGGAAGGAGTGTCTACACCAATCCTCACCCTTGTCTGCATGACCCAGCTGAGCCCTCAAGCCACTTCCCTCAGATAGTGGTGATCCAGTCATGGGGTTTGCTCCTGACAATTCTCATTCTACTCCAAGTCAAAACACTGAAGCCCTGCAGCCCCAGAAGGTATAAGCATTCCAGAACTAAGATGAGGTTGACTTGACTTTAAAACCAGTTTCTGATTAGGACAGCCTGTGACTTCCTACTGACCACAGAAAGTAGGAAAATGTACTTCCTTATTACTGCTTTTGAGGCTTGTATTAGGGCTATATGTTCAGTGTGTTTTTTGCCACATGCCTTTGTTTACATAAACCTTTCAGGAATGAAAGGTTCGTTCTCTCAGCTACTGGATGTCCCCAGGCAGGCAGAGGTCAGCAGTCAGCCCCTCCTGGGCTTGGCTCACCAGAAGTCACACCTCTTCCTGGGTGGCTGGCATCCAATGCTCAGAGATTTAAACCCCAGACCCCTCATTACAATGCAGGATAGCTCTAAAAGGACCTCAGCTTCAGAACTGTCCCCAGAGTTGGCTGAAGCTTCTTTGGAGAAGGCATCACAGCTCAACTTCTGCCTTTACATTCACTTATGTTCCCTTTCTCACAAGTATGGAACCCTGGTTAGCT